>JAMFTM010000229.1:0-18215 GCA_023522825.1 Diaporthe ampelina
GCCAGATCAACCGCGACGTTCTGTGGCTGCTCAAGGCTTGCAGCGATTCTACGGCTCAGCAGTAGTGCTTCATTCCGCACTGTTTGATTGCCGCCGCCGTCCGAGGACAGTTGTTCCTCTAGAGAACTCAACTGTCGAATAAGTGCCGCTGTGTGGTCAGTCATCGCGATGAATTGTCGGGGAAATTGCCAAGTTGATGATACGAATGCTCTCGAACAGCCTGAAGGCGGTTAGTTGGTGATGCAAAAGTATTCAGGCGGTATTTTATTGTTCATGTCTCTCAGACGGTCTCTAGGTAGCTGATGCGGGATTTTGTTGGTCCTTCCGGCTAGGGGTAGTACTACCTGGGTACCTAGGTACTTAATTACTTCTCTATGAAGGTAGTACGATGGGTACCTAGGGAGAATCATGCCTCGGCTGCCTTGCCACTTCACAACCAACAGCCGCTTGCCGCCACGTACCGCCACTTTGCATCAGCCTAGTGATTGCTTCCAAGGTTATGCCGCATTGGGAGAATGCCCATGTATCCACGGCTCCCGCACGCAACGTTGATTCAACATAACAAGGCTCCGACCTTAATTAATGGTTGCACTGCATTGGCCAACAATATGGTGCACCCATCCTTTAGCTGACCGATGTGTCCCTCACCATGCAGTCGCCTATCTCCGGGGCTTACTCAGACCCTGCATGTCGTACAAACAAGAAACATTCGTCGTCAGACCGTTCGACGAGCGTGGGGTCCGGGACTCTTGCCTTTGATATCAAAGTGGAGGTCGATGGAGTTGGAAGCTAGGGGATCCTTTCATTTGTTCATCGTCCCATGCTTTGGGCTGTACAGTCGGACGCAGGGCCATCTCTCTCTAGTGGAATAATCTGCAATTCCTCGTCAGTACGACTCTCCTTTCTGACTTTGCGTGTGTGTGGGCGGCTGTACGTTCATTTCATGGCTGGTGGTGAGACGAGCGAGAACCTTGGGCCTGCGCTTGTCGCTGTGGCCTGGGTCTTTAATGCAATTGCTGTCATCGTCGTCGCAGCACGCTTTTACGTCCGCAGAAATATTATGCACAGGCTCTTACTTGATGATTGGATCATCCTATTGACTCTGGTCTGTGCCACTGCTCTCTTTTGTTATCGTGCTGGTACGCAGAGTCAAAGACTGACGTATTCTGGTGGCTATTAGGCCTTGGGCCTCGGAGACAGTATCTTCGTTACCATTGCCGTATCGTGGGGCCTCGGGCAGCACGTGGAAACCCTCGACGCTTTGGAACAGATGAACTCAATCAAATGGGTGTTCCTATGTGAGATATTTGCGATCTTATGCCCGGGGTTCGGTCGAATATCATACGCCATTTTGCTTCTCAACATTGTCACCCTACGAGATCGCGCCGAATATTTCTCTGGACCATAATCACCGTGCAATTTGTGGTCGACGTCGGGACTGTCATCATCAGCATGTCCCAGTGTCAACCCATAGACCGCTTCTGGAATCATGATAGAGATGGATCATGTTGGGACGTTCACGTACAGCAATACACGGGCTTCTTTCAAGGATGTAAGAAAAAAGATACACTATGCTGGAACATTCTTCCCGCCACTGATCAAACAATAGCCGTCTGCTCATTGGTAGACTTCTTGCTCGCAGTGTTTCCCGCAAGTCTCTTCTGGACTCTGAATATGGTACGAAAGCAAAAGATCGTTCTGAGTTGCATGATGGGCCTTGGTATCTTGTGAGTCTGTCTCCGTCGATGTCGGTCATGGTGTTCCATCCTCACAGTGCCTATTAGTGCCATGATTGCGTCTATTGTCAAGACTGTCAAGCTCGAGGCTATTGGAAGGACGAGTGACCTCACCTGTGAGTAGCTTATGTTCATCACACATCGTCCTTGACTTGGCTCACACTCACTGTCCCATTTAGATGGAATGGCCGAGCTTGCAATCTGGTGGACGTAAGTACAACAACACTTGGACTCACCAGTCAAAATTCTCTCCCCCACCGCCCATAGCGCTGACGTCGATTATCCAGTCTCGAAGCCTATTTTGTCCTTATATGCGTCTCAATACCAACTCTAAGACCCATGTTCGCTCGGAAAGGGGGTAGTTGGGATCGATCGGGGCAGACTCCGTCAGGTAGCGGCCACAGGTTTTGGCACAAGGCATCCAATAGGGGCAACGACGAATCAATAGCCCATCAAGTCCCTTTGGCCGTGCTGTCTGCAAAACCCGGCGAGAGTCGCGCTGGAGGCTTTGGCAGCACTGAGAGCCGCGAAGCTAACTGGTACGAGCTGCACGAGGTGCCGGACCTTGCCAGTGATAGAAACCGTGCGTTTGGTATATAGTCGCTCTGCACCACTAGTTGCCAATTGCGCAGAATAACGTTCAGGCTTTCTTGGACGGAGCACTGTGGACGTCACGATGTATCGCTTAGTTCCTGCTGGGAGGCAAATGCCTGGTGGGTATCAAGTCAGCGTCGATAACTGGGAAGATTTCGAAAGCCGTTTTTATTACTACCTAGGTATAGCACCGCACAAGCCGAGATGCTCGTTGCTGCAACCCGTAATTCTATAATACATTCCTACCATGAAATCTCCATACATCCAATAAAGATAAATCATGGCAGAGCTCCTATGGCTTCATTTCCATTCGCGAAGACTCTCTCCACGAATATTTCAGGAAATGGAATCTCTGGCACGTTATCACTTTGGAGACTGTTTCTAGGAGAATATGCTTAAGGGGAATAAGTAGTGAACATATGTTATTATATAGAACCAGAAGCCCAGTCTTATGGGAGGCTAAGCAACGAGGGGACTAACCGTTTATAATGCTGGATTTTGTTCTCAACCATTACTTGTTAAAGGATCAATCAAGTTGCATCAACTTGCAGCGCCTGAATGGGAGCGTATATAAATATGGAAAAAAGCATGGTTGACTTGTGATGCAACCCGGGCTCAGCGCCGCTTCAAGGCCGTCGGACAATGCCCACCCCCTAACACCTGTCCGGCGTGGTCCTAACCCTTGATACTCGAGTTCGTGGGTACCCTTCCGCGTAGCATTCCTGGAACCGGGGGGGGGGTCGATCTCAGCACGAGGGCTCATGGCAGTTGGTGCCTCCAAGACTGACGCGCAGGAGTCCAAGTGTTGTTGGTTCCAGGATCTACATGCAAAGGGATGATAAGGCCCAACATCTTACTCTCTCGGATCAGCCCGACGCCAATTCATCTCGATCTCCTTGCCTTGAGGGTGACTGCATTTGCTGATTGCCTACGCCATATGGTAACACGAGCCTAAATTAAATGCTTATCCCCTGCTAGCACGGCCTCCTTGGCCTCCGGTTTCCCTCTTTCATCCTCTGAAAGCGCCCTGGAATGCAGCAGATCGTTCACGGCGAACGCTCGCACAGGCACACATACAGCCACTGCATCCCGCATTTTCCGCCAAGAGCCAGTGTATCTGGATAAGAAATGCACGAAAATGAGCACGGAGTCGTCAAAAGAAGCTCATGATGTCGGCGCGGATGCCGGTCTCACTCATTCCAGCAAGAACGGCGATGTTATGAGGGAGAAAGGCAGCCACCAGCCAGCTCCGGCCCAGTCCGGGCCAGAGCGGCGAGATGCTGCTCCTCCAAAGGAAGACTCTTACGCGTGGCTGCAGGTCGCGGGCGCCTTTGCACTCAATCTTAACACCTGGTGAGAACCAATACTCTGATTCCAAGGACGACTTGAACGTACTGGACTAACCGCGGCTGCCTTTTGCGACCGTAGGGGGTTGATGAACGCATACGGAGTCTTCCAGACATTTTATCAGCTCAACTTCCTCAGCTCCCAGTCGTCGTCCAACATCGCATGGATCGGATCAACCCAGGCCTTCCTGCTCTTTCTCGTCTCTGTCATCACCGGCCCGATATTCGACGCGGGCCACCTCCGTTCTCTGCTATGCGTCGGCCTTGTCCTTGTGGTCCTGGGCATGATGCTCACCAGCGTCGCCACTCAGTACTGGCACGTATTCCTCGCCCAGGCTGTCATGATGGGTCTTGGCTTTGGTTGTCTGTACTTGCCTGCTCCTGCGGTTGTCTCGCAGTATTTCCATCGGCGCACGGCGCTGGCTATGGGTGTCTCGTCCCTGGGTGCTGCTCTAGGTGTGTGTTGTCCCTATCTCGAAGCATTGAGGGTTCCCGAAGATGTGGCTGACATTGGACACGGTTTAGGCGGTGTCATATATCCTATCGTCTTTGAGCAGTTGCAGCCCCGCATCGGCTTCGGCTGGACTGTTCGGGTGATCGGCTTCATCATCCTGGGAACAAACATTGTCGCATCAGTATTCATGCGCTCCAGAGCCCCGCCATCAGCGTCATGGAGCATTATCGACCGAGCCGCGTTCACGGATGTCCCCTACCTTCTGCTCAACCTGGGGCTCGTCTTCGGCTTCATGGGGCTCTACATCGTGCTCTATTACATCCAGCTGTTCTCACTCGACCGCACTAATGTCTCATCAGGCCTTTCGAATTACCTACTTGTCATCATCAACGGGTCTTCGCTGATCGGTCGCACGGTGCCCGGATATTATGCTGACAAGATCGGCTCCATCAATGTGCAGACCATGGCCGCCTTCGTCAGCGCCATCCTGACCTTCTGCCTCCTGGCTATCCATTCCGCACCAGGTCTTGTCGTTTATTGTGTTCTCATCGGCATCTGCGCAGGCACATTTATGGGGCTCCCAGCCGCAGGCGTTGTTAGACTCTCGGCGGATAAGAGTAAGATTGGGGCGAGACTTGGGATGACACTTGCTACGGTAGGCGTCGGTGTACTGGTTAGCAATCCGATCGCTGGGGCAATAGTGGGCAGGGGCCGGAACTGGGTGGGCTTGGTGTGTTGGTGCGGCGCATTGATGGTCGCATCGACTTTGTCGTTGGTGGCGAGCAGGGTCGTCAAGGTTGGTCCGGGGCTGACGAAGGTGCTGTGAGGTGTTGTGAGTGCGCTGGCTGCTGCCCAGTCAGAAGAGGTGGCTCCAAGTTTCCATGTCCTCGGGCTCACATGTGAATTTGACAGGATCAATCTGCCCAAACCCGTGTCCACGCCGGAGCGCAGAAATGTTATCAAAGTTAATTCCACTGCTAGGCGCCAAGATGATTTGCACGTGGAGGTAATAAATAACCTTCCGCCATCTATCTAGCTCAGCCTTGGCCCGCACATCCGAACCCGAGGGTAAATTGACAGCCGTTGCACTCTGTCATAGTCGCCGAGGATGCTCCCTCCGTCCCCCTGAGTAAGAACCTTAGAATGGCCGAGGCGGCTTGAAAATCTCATGCTTCCCCTCCGCGCATTTAATGTGACGTCGTCAGAATATTGAGAGGCATAATCTGTCCAGAATAAAGTTTACTACACCCCAGACCTTGCGATTTGCTTCCATTTGGCCCGACGGACTTTATTATCGGTCCCGAGGGTCTATTCGTCCGCGATAGCTGAATATTCTAGATAAATAATGTCCCGGCTTCTGAGGGGAGATGTGATTCAGTCCTTTTTGTCTTGTTTCCCTGTGCTCTGCAGCGCATATAGTTACTAGCTAAGTAAAAAGTATTATAAATTAAGAATATTATGATATCTTTTTATAGACCCTATTTATACTTATAGTTTATAGGTATTATAATAAGATATAATTTAAAAATAAGCTCCTAGTTATATTTTAATATAAGTCCTAGGTAGTTCAATTAAGTTACTTAATAAAGTTAGTTATATATTACTAGATTTAATTAATTAAAGGATGTAGTTAGTTAAAGGATATAATTAGTTAAAGGAGGTAGTTGATTAAAGGGGTAGTTAATAAGGTAATAAAGTTAATTAGGTAATATAGTTAATTAGGTAATATAGTTTATTAAACGATTTAAATAAATAGATTTTAGATACTTTACTATTATAATTTTTAACTTTTAAAGGATTTCACCTAATCTTCATCCATATGGAACTCATACCCTACTCACTACCTTAGATAAGCCCTTATTTAATAATAAGCCTTAGCGCCTTTAAACTAATATTAGTCTTTTATCTAATATAAAGGTTAATTTTTATAATAAAGTTATTACTATTAATATATATAAGTCCCTCTCACTTAATATAAATATTATATATAAGATAAGATAATATTAATATATATCTTATTAAAGGGAGCTAAGAATAATATAATTTATATTATTAAAAGTCTGTTAGTACTACCTCCCTTTATAGGCTATAAGCTATCCCTATTCCTAAGTAAGTTCTTTATACTATTATTAACCTTTAATAAAATAAACTTTACCTCTTTTATTTATAAGTAGGTCCTTAATAAGTTAATTATCTTTACTTTAGATAACTAGGCCTTTTAAAACTAAGGCCTATAGCTAACACATTCCTATTTAATAGTAAGATAAGGCTTAAATATCTTAAGGCTATCCTTAAGTACCACATCATCACTAATAAGATAATATATAGTAATATATACTACTTTAAAAGTAGTAGTAATGATAGTAAGATATAGAATAACGTCAGTAAGGGCCACTACCACCTTAACCTACCAATATTACTTAAAGATAAAAGGAACATAGTTAATGTTACCTAGTGGGCTAATTTTATCTATATTAAGATTAATAGGTATATCCCTATCACGGTATAGGATAGCATCGCTAAGAACAAACTAGTTTACATCCCTACCAATATACTCATCCCGCCTTATAAGTACCACAGGTACAAGGAAGATGTATCGGTCACCAGTAAGATTAGCGTGGAGGAGCTAAAGGAGAGGCTGGCTGGGTATGTTAAGTGTGAGGACAAGACACTAGCTAACGCCAACCTCATCGATATGCAGCGGGAGATCCAGTGGTTTATTAGGCTATACCTGATTGACTTCCTGATTGAGGCATATGCTGCTTTCTCACTCCTTCGGGAAACCCTCTTCCTGACAATCAACTCTTGTGGGGCCCGGCTTAGAGCATTCATCGTAACCAGCAGCCAGTATCGGTCGCGCGTCTTTGATAGAGCTACGGCTGATTGATTAAGTTGAGTTTTGGCAAAGGTCTCAGAACTGGAGAATTCCCATGGACCCTGATCTGCAGAAACGAATACACAATACAACCCAGAACCAGCCTTCAACAATGGTGCGGGCTAACATTTGCCTGGCGAAGTGAGACACCCCGAGCAGCGAGCGGCGAATTCCAAAACTGGTGGGCAAGGGACCCTATTCTTTCTTTCACACATCAATTCCAGTCTATATAATGCATAATGTATGAGTGCGTCAATTGGGCATGGTATTCATTTGATTCTTTATCAGCAGATGCAAGCAATCCTGTGGCGCAATATATAAACAAAGAGATATATTTCAAACGAGACCAAATAAAGGAACAACGCCACAAGACCAAACTATACAAATAACCTCGTTGTAGCGAATTTGTTTCAGACATCGCCTAAGCAACAAGCAACCAGGACACTTATAAAGTTGACACCATTCTCTCTTGCACCAGCTTGTTTCTCGCCATGAGGGGACAAGAATGTAGGGGAACTGAGGGTTTGTCGAGCCTGGAAGATCGTTCTCCAGTCGGTGGAGCCCTTGCACAACACAAAACGGCTTTACAGTCCACCGAGCGGTCACAAGACTCGGCATCTACAAATAGATCATCCATCACAAAACGTGCGCTCCTAGCGCTGAAGGTCCCACACAGGCGTAAGCATTCCACAGCACCCGCAATACGCAATCCAATCGTGTCACTAAAACTCTGGCTTTAGGATCTGCGAGGATCAGGGCGAGGCTCGAAAGAAGTAGTCAAGACTCTGCTGTGCCACGTGCTTATCGCACGCAACCTGAACCCCGTGGTGAACTGCGGGCCCAAGCTGGCACAGAGGGTGATTCGACACCAGTCAAACAATCACGAGCAGAGGGGAATACACGACGGTGTTCACTTAGAGGCATCGAAGAAGAGGAGATCACTGAGGTAGGGAAAAGAGTAATGTCTTCCTATGAAAATTCAGTTGCTGATGACCTAAAAAAGACTCGAGATATACAGCAGCCTAGGAATGCTAATCTTGCACCCGTCGGCGTACTAGAAATTAAGACCGTGGGTGAGAACGAGGCGCTGTTAGCTGAGATTTTACGGACACGGCAGACCAGTAGCGAAAGTCACAACAGCGGACACTGCCGAAATCGTGCAAGGCTTACGCAAGAAAACTTGGCTGCTTTCAACAAGATGGCAAAAAAGAAGGCACCTGTTAATGCATCGGCATCCCTCACCGCCGATACTGTAGCTGAGTCTCCGTCAACAGGGACAAAGTCGACAACTGCATCAGGTTTCGCCATTCAGGCCTACAAAAACGGCATCCTGAACTCACGGTTGTCTAAGCCACCTTCGAACATTAGGCTTATCCACGATAATCATCTTCGGTATCGTAATTCGCCTTCGCCAACCGAGTCAGAGTACAAGCAATACGTTCGAGTTGTCGAGGGGGCTCGTAATGAAGCGACCCTGCTCGCCAGGACTAATGGAATGCTCTTGAAGGAGTACCAAGATGAGGGGTATACTAAAGTATTTAATCACACATTCAGCGGCTTTCCAAAGGATGCTGGCATAAATAATAGCTTATCTGCTCCGCAGCCTGACTTCGTCGAAGGTCTGGAGATGCAAGAATACTACCCATTCCCAATCGACGAGCACATCAACGGAGCAGTCCTCTACAAAGACGACCCTTGTTCCCTAACGCTGCCGCAGTTGGCAGGTGAATGGAGGAGCCGCGGTAAGGATATGGATGGAGCAAGGCTGCAGAGTTCCTATGATGGAGCTGCTCTAGTCTCCGCGAGGAACCAAGCCCTTTCTTACATCGGGAAACCCGACCCACCTGGCCAATCACAAGTCATGACGTTTACGACAGATGGAACTAATCTCAACTTGTTTGCACACTATGCTACTCGATCATCCGAGGATGGAAGACTTCAATACCACCAATATCCAGTCGATTCGACGAACCTCACAATCTCTCACCAGGGCTTTAAGGACGGTCGGAGGGGGCTGAGGAACGGACAGGACTGGGCGAGGCAACAAGCATACAATCTCAGAGATGAGTTGAAGGGACACTGGAAGCAGCAGTGCCATGCTGGCCCCAAAGAAACCACCGGGGAAGGTCCTTTGACCACAGCTGACCCCAGTTCTGACGAGATGGACGGAGGTGAGGCGAGTTAGGCTGGGAATGATGAGGAAGATGTGTCTGCGGCCCGAGCAGGGCTCCCGGTGTTTCCAAGATTTTCTTGTTCCACCTGGAGAAGAATATTGCCCGGCTTTAAGTCCC
Organism: Diaporthe ampelina; assembly: GCA_023522825.1. Taxonomy (NCBI): domain Eukaryota; kingdom Fungi; phylum Ascomycota; class Sordariomycetes; order Diaporthales; family Diaporthaceae; genus Diaporthe; species Diaporthe ampelina. The sequence continues at coordinate 9,297 of JAMFTM010000229.1, forward strand.
GGTGGACAATCCCTTTCGGGTGTATATGTTCGAGCCCTAGGCATATTTGCAGCAACGCTGTGGGGTAGCTGGCCTCGTCAAGCTCAAAGTTGGAAAGGTTGGGCGGGAGCCACTCCAAGATGAGCCATGGGGGCAGTTGGGGGTTATTTGTTGTGAAAATATCGATAGCCTCCACCACATGTGGCTGTATTGCTTATTAGCGACTACATCTCGAGAAGACTTGTCGGGGGTGGCTTGCATGCTTGAGTTCGACTGTAATCTCGTACTCGCTCTTCAATCTCTCCCAGCGCTCCTTCCTCTTGCCGGCACCGTCATCACAATGGAAGAAGAGCTCCTTATACCTGGAGGACGGAGGCTCTGCCACCTTTGGTCTCAAAAGCCCGTCTCTGTATGTAAACTGTGTTGTTTTTCGCACCTAATGAACTGAGTAGGAGGCGTTGCCTTTAGCAAGCAGAGAGCCGTCTGTCCAGGGAAGATCAGAACCCACAGTTAACCACTTTTCCTCTGCAGTGATATTTTCTTCGGTGACCTTCTCTTCCAGTCATCTCTCAACTGATCAGATACGCATACAAAAGTAGACGTACTCCGCTTTTCACAATCTGCACGACGTGAATGTCCGTACAGTCTCTAATCACTGGAAATTGTTCGTAACAACATGCACAATAACAACCCCGACCAAAAGCCATCAGTTGTATTTTAAAACACCTCCGGGTGCAGAGAGGCCGCTTACTACCACAGTTTGGGGCTTTTTTTCCCTGTAAATTTGGGTGGCACGTGCGTTGCTCGAATAAAACCAGGGGGGCATCACTTTGTTCTTCCCAGACAACAACGCAGGTCACGTTTTTTGATAACGAACGACAAAAACAGCACCACAGTTCAATGACACATTAATTCAACGACTATTCGGGTGTTGTACGTTTCGTTCCTCAATCTGTAAAATCGCCCCCCCGGTACAGACACGGCTGCGATGAGGGCTTCATACCCTTGCTAGCTGATGTTCTTGCGCTTGCATGTTATGATTTGCACACTCTTAAGCCCACTCACTCAAAGCCAGAGGCTTTTCCATGTCCAGGATAAACCACCCGACCCCGTCGGCCTGCATGTTCTGCGGCGTCATTGTATCAACATTCATCGCCTCCTGAAACTCCATTTCCGATGGTCCATGCGTGCTCATGGCGCCATGCAACCCAGCCCCTATTGGCCAGAACTGATTTGTCTTGCCGTCCATGGAAATGTCGTTGTTCTATGGGTCATTCGGTCCTTTCGCGTGCAATACAGCCCCATAAAACTCCTGTATCGTGTTCCGGCGAAAATATAGCAGGCGCAAAGCATCCTCAGAGGCATTCCAACGTGGTTAGAGGATGGCAAAGTCGGCGACAGCTGTCCCTGGTTCGGGGCCATGCTGGCGTGCTGTAAGGACCGTGAACGAGGATGGATCGTGCTCGTCAAAGACGCTGTTACCCAGAGAACAGAAGCGACCCAGGTCATATTTACAGGGTTGCAAGTCCGTGCTAGCCCGCAACATCGAAGGGCGTGTGGTTCTGGGTATAGTACCACGTTCTGCCCTCGAGACTAACCCCAACATACCCTTTCTAATATCACTTAGCTCCAACTTTTGTTACTATATAATCTTAAGTAGGCTATAGTACTTCCTCTACTACTTAGTCTCTTTACTATTAACTTATATTATTAAATAGGCTTTATTATATATATATATATATACTAATAAGTTAATAATAAATCTAATAGAATTAATAATATATAATATTAACTAGTTATAGGGGAAAAAGTACTATATAAGATAACTAAAGAAGTAAGTCTTTATTAAGCCCTATTACTTATCTAATCCTTAAGCCTTACTAAGCTTATAGTATATAGCTTAACTATTACTATTCTAATATTAGTAGTTTTTTCTTTAATATTATATATATTCCCTTTTTTCTTTTTAGAGTAGAAGTAAATTAAGTTATTTATATAAAGCTTCTTTTTATTAGTATTTTCTTTCTATTTCTTTATTAGTTTATTAAAGTATTAATTTTATATTTCCTTTATAATATAAGTTAAAAATACTTTATATAATTTCTATTTATATTTTAATTAGCTTTTTTTATATTTTTAATTTACTTTTTATCTACTTTCTTTATATATTCTTTTTTTCTACTTAGAAAGATACCTAGTAGTCTTCCTTTATATAGATAAATTATTAATAGTTTTTTATTAGTTACTTAATTAGTATATAAGCTATTTTAGTAAATATAAAACTTTTATTATTAATTTTTCTTTTTATTCTTTTTTTTATATAATATATATATACTTATATATATATTATTATTATTATATATATTTATATAATAATTATTACTTCTTTTTTTATAATTTTATTTTTTATATATTATTATAATACTTATTTTTTTAAACCTATAGGATATTATTAATTTTAGTCCCCTAAAATAGGTAATTATATAGGAAAATAATAAAGATTACTACTAATACTAATTATTATCTCTAAGAGGCCTTAGCTATTAATATTTATATATAATTTTTTTATACTAATATATAATATAGAATAATAAGTATTAAGTTATTTAAATATTATTATATAATATTAAGCTTTATTTAGTTATTAGTAAAATTACTTATAATTTTATAATTAAGATTATTTAGTAAAAAGGGTATTTTTATATAATATATATTTAGTTATATAAGATTTATATTAATAATTACCTTTATAAGTATATAATAATAATTAAATATTACTTTTATATTTATTATTATCTTTAAGAGTTTTAAAATAGTATTTATATTAACTATATTTAGTAGTTATATAATAGGTAATACTAATATTATATTTAAGTAAATATATACTTTTATAAAGGTAGTAATAGAAATAAACCTAAGGGTAATTCTAATAATAGCTTTAATAGGAACAACTCTTATAATAATAATTTCTAGGCTAGTAATTATATGATTCTCTTTAATAGCTAAAATATTCCCTTAATAATTAAGTAGGAGTACCTTTATATAATAGATTATTAAGACTTTTTTAAAGGTAAATAAAAGTAAAAATATATTATTTTTTATATAATAAAGTCTATATTATACTTTAAAAATTTACTTAAATAAATTCTACTCTTATAGTCTTTTTCTTTATATAATAATTTTATATAATAAATAAGTATTAATATTACTTTTTTTTATATCTTTTAATTAATATAGAGCTTCCTTATAGTATCTTAGGCTTAATAAAAGGTTTTTCCTTTTTATTTAAAGTTTAATAATAGATATAAATTCCTTATTTATTAGTTTATAAGGAGTTTATTTATATATTTATAGGCCTATAATAGGTCTATTTTATATATCTTTAAGCTTATAGTCTTACTTAGTGTGGTAAAGGAGTTCTTCCTTTTTTTGAATATTAGTAAAAAGGTTAAAGGTAATATTAGATAAGTTGGTTAAGCTATATGTTGGTTTTCTTGGTAAAATTTAAGTACCTATATATTAGCCTCTTCTCTTAAGGTTTCTTACTAAATCCTTTAAGATTATAATATATTTCCTTAACCCCTTAATATAATTCCTATCTCCCTTTAAATAAAAACAAATTAAAAGGTAGGCATATAGTAGATATACTAGATAGGTAGTAAATACCTTATAATGATAACTTAATAAAGCTTAGTTTTACCTCCTATTTCTTAAATATTAGTACCTAAGATAGGCTTACTTTTTGTTAGAATAGTTAGTTATAGCCTTAATAATATATATGTTTAAGTACTTTTAGTAGATATTATTTATTAAGTATAGGGAATAGTTATATAGTATACTTAAAAACCTTAGTATTCCCTTTAAAAGAGTTCCCTAAGAAAATAATATTAGGATTACCTAGATAGGTAATATAATACTATTTAGACATAGAGAAGTATAGACTTATAAATATCTTAATTTTATTTCATTAATATAGGATATTATATTATTAGGTAAGCTTAGTTTCTAACTAAAGGTATTATTTCTTAGTAATTTATTTATATTTATTAGAATATATTAATTATATTAATAAGATTTTATAACTTTACCTTAGTATCTTTACCTTTTTTAGTAATTCTTACCTTTATTATATTTATTAGAGCCTTTATCTTAGTTTTTATATCCTATAAGGAGTTTTAAAGATATACCTTTATATCTTAGCTAATAGATTAAAGCTTAGCCTTAGTTTATAAAGTAGCTTATTTAATAAGTTCCTTAAGTATAATAAGTTTAAACTATATATTTTATATTTATTTTATAACTTTTACTAATTACTTATTAATTTATTAAGTCTTACTTTTAATTAGTTTTAAGAGATCTTCCTATAAGTTACTTACCACCATCTTAAGCTTATCTTATAAATATATAATAGTTATAGCTATATTTCATTTTAGTTAATTAATTATATTTTAATTAGTTAAAATACTTAGTTATTAAGACTTAATATTATATATATTAGGACTATAGGGCTATTTAAGAGGGCTTAAGGTAAAAGGATTTTAAGTTATATTAGTATAATTAATAGATTCCCTATTTTCTTATATTATAGTAGCTAAGCTTTAGGAGATTAAAGGATAAGTAGCCTATAATATTAAATTCTTTTATATAGTATTAAGTAATAATATTATAGAACTTACTAGTAGGTTAAATAGATTATTTATATATATATTACTATATAATTTTATAAATTAAGTATAAATATTACTAAATAGATAGTAGATAGTATATTATATATTTTAATTTATATTAGGGTAGTTATCTTTAATTAATACTAAAGGTAATATAGGATAGTAAGATATAGTCCTACTAGACTTATAAATATAATAGAGGTAAAGTTATTATTTTATAAGACTATCCTTTAAGTTTAGCTTTAAGATAACTAGTATATAGATTTACTATTTTATAAGCTTAAGTTACTTTATAGAGCTATTAACCTTACTAAGTAGGTTATTAGTATAGGGTTTTATAGAGGGTAGATAGGCTATCTTATTTATTAGATACCTTATATATAAAGTATTTAACCTTATAATATTTTTTAAGTACTTATTAAAGAGACCTTTTATTAGGAGTTTATAGAAAAACCCTATTTAGTTATAAAATACCTAATTTATATATTTATTATAGTTATTATTTAGGGTGAGGTAAAGTAACTTAAACTTAGCTTTAAGAAATAGCTTATAAAAGGGTAGACTTTTTAGATATATAATATTACTAATAGCCTTATTACCCTTAAGTAGTTAATAAGGTTAGTTATTTTTTATATTTAGTAGTATAAAAGATTTTATTATAACTTAGTTAGAAGGAATAATACTATTAAGGCTATAAAGTATATATAAACTTTAAAGGAATAGTAAGTAAATAATTACTTACTTATTATATTATTATACCTTATTTATTTTAGATACCTAGTAATTATATTAAAATAAGAAGATATTCTCCTTATTACTTACTTTCTATTTTTTAGTTTACTAAGCCTATAGGTTCTACTTATTAATCTTTATTATATTTAGGTAGAGATAGTTATTAATTTAGAGTAATGTTAGTATTGCCTTAATTAAGGGGTGTAGCTTAGTGGTTATATTGTTTAATTCCTACCCTATTATATTATTAGCTTTAGGACTTATCTTATTTAAGTTATTATTATTATCCTTATTAGCCTTATTTATGTCTAAGTTATTATTCTTGTTAGGTTTGTCTATATTTAAGAGTTAACTTCCTTAGGGTTATATTAAGTTTTATACCTATATTGAGAATAGGTATATATTCTTTTAGGTATAAATAAAGTTATTTTTAAATAACTTAGTATAATTAGTTAATAAGCCCACCTTTATATAATGTGTTTTAGTATTTTAAAAAATTCTTAGATCCTCCTTTATAAGACCTTTTTAGAACTTATCTTATACCTTTATATTATTATATAGGCCTATTATTTAGTTAATTTATAAGTTACCTATTTATTATTAATACTTTACTTTTAGATATAAGATAATAAGTAGTACTATTAATACTATAAGTGTATATAGGGTTGGTACCTTATTAGGGCCCCTCTTCTTAATTATAATATTAGTTTATAAGTTTCTAGTAGCTTACTTTTAATTAGGCCCCTTTTATATCTACTCTTTAAGAAACTTAAAATTTACTTAGGTATTTTATATAACTTTATATTAGGTTATTAATATTTCCTTAGTCTTAAATATTAGGATACTTATTATATTAGAGTCCTTAATATAAGACTATTAACTTATAAATCCTTTTAGTAAAAAGTTATAGAGAAAGGTAAATATTTTTATAACTATCTTTATTTAGGTATTATTATTCTTATAATAGTATATAGTATTTATAAAGGAGAGGAAGATATAGTCTCTTTTTTTAGTATTAATAAAGGGGTATACTTAGTTATTAGCTATAAGAAGTACCTTAGGTGTTAATAGAAAGTTAGCTATAGGTAGTTATTACTTGGCTAAGTTATTTAAGTTGGACTTTTACCTATTAGCTATGGTAGTTAGATTAAATTATAATTTATAGAGGAAGTTAAAGGATAAATTATAAGGGGGGGTAGTACTTATACTATTAAAGAAATATATAATAAGTTTATAAGTAGGTTATTAGATAGTTATTTTATAATATTTATTACTTTAATATATTATAAGTAAATAGGATATATAGTAATATATAGGGTACTACTTAGTAAGATAATATTAGCTACCCCTTTTATATCTTCTAAGTGGGTTTTAATTAGTTTATACCTAAATATACTATTTACTAATACTATGTCTAAAATTATATTATTTATTATTTAAGAGTTATACTTTATTTAATAGTATCTTATTAAGGAATATAAGATAATTATACTAATATTAGGGTCTTAGTAGATACTTTATAGTGGGATTATTCTTATTTATAGAGATATCTCTTTAAAGTATATAGGGAAAAATATATATTATAGGGGTTACTTAGTCTATAATACTTTATATTAGGTCTTAGATTTAACTTTAAGGGGGAACAACCTTTTTTAAAGAGTAGGTATGGTATATTATATATTATAAGCTAGTTACCTAGGGACCTATTTTAACTTTATTTATAATTTAGCCTATAAGATCTTATAGATTTACTAAGTATAGCTTTGGAGGTATATAAAGCTTAAGAAGTTAACCTTAGGGATATAAATAGGGTATAGAGGAAGTTCTATCTCTTTTATAAAATATATATATATGGTTTAAAAATACTTTATGAGGTTATATATCTTGGAGAACTCTTAATATTTAAGTTAAATACTTAAATCTCCTAGTAGTAATATTAGTACTTGGCCCATATAAAGGTAATAAACTAGTAGCTTTTAGTTCTTATATTATATAGTTACTAATTAATATAATTATATAACCTATTTAATACTTAGAATTAGTAGTAACTTAATTCTAAGTAACTTTATTACTTAGTCTTAAATAAGTTATAACTTAAGGGACTCCTATACTTTATAATATATAATAATAGTATTAATTACCTTACTTTAGTTATAAAACTACTTACTAAGGGTGATACATATTAGTTAGTAGAGGGTATTAACTATATTCTATTATACTAGTAGTATAGGATTTATAACTTTATAATTATCTTTAGTAGCCTTAGATATTATACTTAATAGGTCTAATATTTAATTAATTTAACCTATAGTATACTTATTAGTCTATACTTACCTAATAGCCTTCTTTATTATTATATAGTAAAGGTATTCTAAAGTAATATAAAGGTCCTTTTTTATATTATATTATGCTAAATTACCTTATATATAGCTATTAATAATTACTTTATAGTACTTATATTTAGGATTAAGTTTTAGTTAAATAAATTACTCCTTACTTAGTTTAGTTAGGTGACCCTTAATTTAATAGTAGCTAAAACTAGTAGCCTCCTACATAATATCCTACTATGGTGTAAGGCTTTTATAGAGGGCCTAGAGGTTAAAAATAATATTCTAATTAAGGTAGTTAATTTAAAATGTAGATGAGTTAAGGGTATAGTTTATAATAAGATTTTAAAGTTTTTAGTTAATATTAATTATAAAGGTTAATAGGTAAAAAATATTAGGTAAGTATAGTTAAGCTTAGATTAGTATATATAAATATATTATTCTTATTTATATTATTCCTAGTTATATATTAGAGGTAGTAGGATATAGTATTACTCTTAAAGTTAAGGATTTTCCTAATATATTATAATTCCTTATTAATAATATTATATATTATTAGTTGGTTAGATAGAAAGAAACTTATGGAGCCTTAGTTAACTATATAAAATAGGTAGTTATCTTTTATTTCTTTTTTAAGAGGTATTAGTAGTTATATAAATTTCCTATCTTTAATCCTTATTTTTATAAGTCTACTTAGCTAGTTATTTAGGTTATTATATATAAAGGTATAATAGTGAAATAAGATAGCTAGTAAGAATATATATGGGTTAAGGAATAGGTTAGGATTAAAGATAATTTTTAGAATAATAAAAGTTTTATTATTATTTATATTAATATATAATAGGTAATATCTAAATTAGTAATATACTTATATATTTTTAAAGTCTAGGTATATTTTTATAAATTTGAGTTTAATATAAATAATTAACTATTATAGTTCCTTCTTTGGTTAATAGAGGATAACTTTAATATTCTTATTTTAAATCTTTAAGATTAAGTTTAGCTAAGTATTTATTAGAGTAAGTAAGAATAGGTAGAGTATAGTAAGGATATGTTATTTACTAAGTTTAAATACCTTTTTTATTATTAATAGTGTCCTTTTAATTTAGAGCTTTAGGTTATTTAATATTATAGGTTAATTATCTTTATACTTATTAGATAGGCTAAAATCTTAGGTATATATCTTAATAACTTAGAGCTATATAGTATATTAA
>JAMFTM010000230.1:0-15550 GCA_023522825.1 Diaporthe ampelina
TGATGGGGGACATCTACCGCCTCGCGTCCGCGGTCGTCGCCTTCCTAGGACCAGAGGCGAATGGCAGCAGACTTGCCCTAGATTTGATTGAGAAAACCGGGCGCATGGTCGAGGTCAACTTCCGATCAGGACAAGTCCTGCTAAGTGACGAAGGTCATAATTGTGAAGCACCAGGGTGGTCAGATATTCAGCGGCATTTGCCCTTCACCTGCCAACAATTTGAAGCGATCAGCGGTTTACTGGCCGTGAGTGGTTCGAGAGGCTCTGGATCAGGCAAGAAATCGGACTTGCAGGACCAAGGGGTACCATACAATGCGGAAACAAGAGCATATCTTGGACACGCTTCTGCAAAGCAGTCTTTGTCATCCGGAGAAAGCCAATGGTACCGCATTTGATGAGCCGAATAGATCTCATGCGCTTTCAGAGTCGCTTACAACTTGCCGATAATGTGGCCTTACAATCCATGGGAGGGTACGGGCTTCTCTCGCTCCGGAAGCAGGCCGGGCATGCCAAGTGCTCTGACCCCGGGACCGTCTGTACGGACTGTTGAGCCAGCTCCCCGAACGCGACCGCGCTTGTATTGTGCCCGATTATACGAAGTCTGTTTCTGAGATTTACACTGAGACCACCCGCGATCAGATACGGCGCCACGATCGGCTAGATATCATCACACATTGCGAGCTGCCCGAGCGGGCGCCGGCCTTTGCCATCCCCAGCTGGGTCCCCGACTGGTCCACGCCGACGGACGCAGCAGATATACACGATATTACTCCGGAGATTTTCCACCTGGCGCCCTCTTTCACCTATATCGATAGCACGGTGATTCATGCCATGGGAGCTTATGTGGGCCGGGTTGCCTATGTCGTCCCTTTCGACAAGCCGAAGATGTACCGCGGCAGTGACGCCGAAACAGCACGTTACTTACGGACGCTTCTGCTTGCGCTAGAGCAGAACCAGTATATCCTCAACGCAAGTCCGGAACGGCGGGAGCGGTTCTGGGAGTCCTGTTGTCGGACATTGTGGCTCAACAACTTTGCGGAGAGATGGGTTCCCCAGGTGCCTCACGAGCCCCGATATCACAAGTGCCTGAGCATAATCAAGAAGCTGGTTACCTCTGACAACACACTTGGTGAGCTCCACGATGAACCAGACACGAGCCTGTACCTCCAACGCTGTCGGGACTCTTGCAAGTCTCGCTCGCTTTTCCTCACCGAAGACGGCCACGTCGGGGCCGCGGCCGAGTCGATCTCTGTAGGCGACAAGGTCACTGCCTTGTTTGGCTGTTTCATCCCCATGGTGCTACGCCCAGACACCCACGGTACGGGCCAACATCGTGTCATCAGCTCATGTTACTTGGATGGGCAGATGCGCGGCGAATCACTGTTGGGTGACCTACCGAGAAACCTGCACGGCGTGCTGAACGGCAAGGGGTCAACGCAGCTGCGGGGCGCGGCCTACATGGACATAGATACTGGAGTCATATACCAAGACGACCCGAGGGATGAACCGTTCCTTGTGGGACTGCAAGAGAGGGCTTCTTGACGGAGCCATCGCTGGCGGAGATCGAGAAAGTCGGGGCTTGGGATCTTCTGAGCAGAGCTGGGTTCCCTGTTAGAACCTTTGAGCTAATTTGAAAGTCACGTAACTGTATATTATACCCTAAGTCTTGATTCTTCCACACAACCCTGAGCCACCTATTTCCTGGCATCAAAATTACCACGGACAAGGCCTGTAGAGGCAAGTGAAAAGATAGTCGAGATACTCATTTTGCATCATGAGGCGGCGGCTGTGTTGATGACATTTCAAACCTCGGTACGAACAAACAGAATATCCATATGTGGAGGTCAGGATCGGTGCAATAATCTTGCCGATGTGGAGAACTTAGCGAGACGGGCGGCAGTGCGGATGAAGTGTAAAAGTGAGGCCTTCGGTGGTCGAAACAGTGCCGTCGTGCTGAGACGCGCACATGATACGTTGAAATACGACTCAAGTTCGTCTTTCATGCCAACTTTATAGTCTTGGCGATAGGTATGATTTCAAAGCATATCAGGGGGTGAATAAAGACGCGAAAAAGGGGGGGGGGGTACAAAAGAAGATGGAAGTCGGTTGACACATTGAGCGCTACGACGGAGACCTGCATGAATAGCGGACCAGTCTGATCCCACAGGCTTGCAGAAAAACAACTTGGATTTGGATTTTATTAGCAGCCATTATGAATGGTGCTCTCAGTAATGCCAGAGAGCTGGCGTTTGCGACTTTGTCCTACACAAATGCTCTTCCGCCGGTCATCCGTCGGAGGGCCATGGTAGCCGGTGGCGTCACGCTCGGTCTCTCGGCCCTCCGCCTTGTCAATAATGCTCTGAATTCTTGGGCACTGAACAACTGGAAGGTCAAAGCAGATAATCGGTGGGAGTGGGACAAGGAGATTGCAGTGGTCACAGGCGGCTGCGGGGGGATCGGCAGGGAGCTGGTGGTCGGCCTCGTCCGCAAAGGTGTTAAAGTGGCCATATTTGATGTTCAACCCCTCCCTGAGGATATGGCGACCGACGCGAATATTCTATACCTCAGGACAGACATCACTTCGGAGACTAGCATACGGGAGTCCGCCTCTGTCGTGCGGAAAACGTTCGGTGGCCCGTCCATCCTCATCAACAACGCTGGGGTCGCAACGCCGCACACCATTCTGGAAACTCCAGCCGCATTTCTCGACAAGATATTTGGAGTCAACGTCGTTGCCCTATGGCTCACTACAAAGGAATTCCTGCCAGACATGATTCAAGCAAACAAAGGCCACATCGCAAACATCTCGAGCGTGACAGCGTACATGGCGCTGCCTTCCATGGTCGACTACTGCGCCTCCAAGGCGGCCTCGCTCACCTTTCACGAAGGGCTCAACTCCGAGCTAAAGACCAAGCACAAGACCAGCGGCATTTTGACGACAATAGTCCAGCCGACTTGGGTTCGCACTGGCATGTCTTCTCCGAACGCGGATGCGATCGAGAAGGCGCAGGGGAAGATGCTGTCACCCCGCTATGTAGCGGACCGAACACTGCAGCAAATTTTCAGCTGCAGGGGAGGCCAGATCGTGTTGCCCGGGAAATTTGCATTTTTCAGTTCTGTGAAAGGGTGGCCCAATTGGCTGCAGGAGCTCCTCCGAGACGCCATGGGCAGAGCCAGTTTGCTGTAGAGGTGCTGCGACACTCGGGATGAATTTGAAAAAGGAACTCCCGAATAAAATCCAAAACAAGTCCAATGAATCATGTAATCATTCTGTGGAGTCAATTTGTTCCCATTCCGTTGTTTCGATGGAGGCCATCGTGTTCATCTTGCCCTAGCGTCCACCGGATACCACATTCCTCAGCGGTGCTTCTCTAGATGTTTCCTCTAACACCTATCCCTTGTTGATTCCTATCACACATCAGACGATGAAACAATTCAAGTTATCGAAGACGTTGCTGGTACTGTGGTGTCTGACTTGACCGGATGGCTCCCCGTGGAAAAGCGAATATCCTTTGCATTGATCGATTGGGGTCGGATAGATTGATAGCTCCGTCTAAGCGCTGGGACCTCTGATAAACCCAATCGTGAAGATGATAGTGTTCACTAATCAATCGTTCCATGGCTACAGTTGCAAACCAGGCTTCTTGGCTGTTCTTCCAAAAAACACAGCACATCGGGCTTACAGATCAACAAGAGGAGCTGTTGTACGGAGTGTCTTCCGCGTACATATATTTATACATATAATCTACAAGCTGAAGTATGGAGAAGATGAGCAGACTAGACCATCACTGGGATCAATAGCACACAATTCCCGTAACATATGCTACATTGGCTTCCTGTCGATCTCTCCTGAAGAACGAACAAAGATGGCGCCTAAAACACAGGATAACGAGCGGCCGACTGTCCTAATCACAGGGTAACGCAAACCCCTTCCCAACCCTCACCATTCCCCGTGCTTCGCTAAGACTTGCTGTAGATGCTCAGCAGGTAGTGCAGGGAATGCTCTCGCACTGGAATTCGCAGCGCGAGGCTTCCGCACATTCGCAACCGCGCGCTCGAAAAAGGCATTATCCAACCTAGAGGAAAGGGGTGTCGAGACTTTCATACTCGACGTCACAAAGCGAGAAAGTATCGCCGCATTAAAGGAAGAGATATTCCGCCTTACGGGAGGGACCCTCGACATCCTTTTCAACAATGCGGGCGCACGTACGTCTTTTACCAGATCTCATGAATTTCGCAATGGCGTTGATGGTGCGCCAGACGAAACCCCCAGAGAACTGACCATAGCGCAGTGTACGAAGCTCCCGCCATCGAGGCAGACCCAGCGCGCGTGCGCAGCCTATTCGATACCAACGTGTTTGGCTTGTTCGACATGATCACCGCATTCACCCCGCTCCTTCTCGCGGCCGCGGCCTCATCGCCCAACCGGCCTCCAACCATAGTGAACGTCGCCTCCGTCCTCGCACGCCTCCCGTTCCCGTTCAGCTCGGCCTACAACGCGACCAAGGCAGCAGTCGCCGCATACTCGGACACTCTCAGGCTGGAGGTCGAGCCACTTGGTGTGAAGGTCGTGACACTGTACATGGGCGAGGTCTCCACGCCGCTGATGTCCGCGGATAACATCAACTTTGGCGCGGAAAGCATATATGCCGATGTGGAGCACAAGGTCAAGGAGAGGAGTCTGAAGCACGAGAAGACGACCATGAGCCCTGCTGAGTTCGCGCGCCAGGTGGTGCGCGCGCTTAATGGCGGTGGCGACAGCTACATCTGGAAAGGCTCTAACGCGTTTGTGGTCTGGCTCCTGAATGCTATAGGGCCTCGGAAAGTGTTTGACAGTACGATGAAGGGTCCTGTGGGGTTTGACGACAACACTGTGAGGACGAAGCTTTACCAGAAGGGCCAGGATAAACGGCAACAGACTCCCAAATGAATTTATGTGAAGAGGTTTGTGAGATTGTATTAGACCAGCGCTGATAAACTAGAAAGGCACAACTTTCGAACTTTTATCGAGATTTGAAATCATTCCCATCACTCAGATGTGATTCTAAACAAGAATATAAAAGTCGCCGATGTGGCATCTAGCCGCATCGCGGGCAAGCTTTCACCTACAGACTTCGCTTTCGACGACGGATTGTGGTCGACGGAATTGGTTCGTATTCCAAACTCCAACTTCAGTGATGAGTAAGACAGGAATATTCCATGATTTGTGTGGTTATAACCTTTCTTACTGCTATCTCCTGGTCAAGTCAATTGCTCCGAGGGTGGATCCTATAATGCCAAGTACAACTCACACCGGCCTAACTGATGTCCCGACGCATGCAGGTCAGCGGCGCGGTGTTGGAAAGCAGCTCAATCTTGATCGAACAATCGGGCTTTAAATCTTTCAATCTCAGTTCATCCAGGCATGAAACTGATCAAAAAAAGGCAAAACCAACAAGAGTGATTTACCATGGTCAATGTCGTAGTCGCCGGGGGCACTGGCGGTATCGGACGTTCCATTGTTGACGCACTTGAGGCGGATGGGAAACACAAGATCATTATCTTTACCCGCAAAGTACGTGGAGCAGCGAGGGGCAATAGTACTTCTAGTGCAGCCACTGATCAAGATGACGAACAGATCCCTGATGATTTGAGATTCGGATCACCCATCATGGCCGTTGACTACGACGATGTTGACGCCCTGCAAGCCGTTCTGGAGGAGTACCGTATCGAGACGGTCATTTCAGCACTTGCGATTCACTTTATCGGCGTCGGCAAGTCGCAGATCAACCTCATCAAAGCGGCCGAGAAGGCCAGCCCCACGAAACGATTCGTGGCTAGCAACTGGGCTGCCAGACCCTCCACGGAGCAAGAGCCCCTTAAAGTCCCGGACCCAGGAATCACCGCTGACACAAGTTCTGCCAGGCACCTGGCCCAACTGCACTACGGCTTCCAGCATACTGATTCTTACGCCGAGCTCGACAAGACCGGACTCGAATGGACGGCATTCAACGTGGGCTGGTTCCTCGAATACTACGCGATGCCCCACGTAGACACGTATATCTCTCCGGCGACATTTGTGGTGGACATGGCCAACAAGCATGCTTCCATACCAGGTGATGGCAAACAGGCCATGACATTTACATACACAAAAGACATCGCCAAGTTCGTCGTCGCGGCGCTCAACCTCCCGAGATGGGAGCGCGATACGTATGTCATCGGTGACAAGATGACCTGGGAGGAATTCGTCAAAGTCGCCGAAGAAGCCCGAGGTACGCAACCGCCGCACTACATGGCCCGATGGGCTGCCGAGTGCGTAAGCTTGAATAGGAAAGGACTTGGCTAACGACTAAAATGATAGGGGAGAAATTCACCGTCACTCATGATAGCGTGGAGATGCTCAGGTCAGGCAAGACCACCGAGCTCCCAGGACAGGTCGCTGCATACTCTTCGCACTTCTCAAGGGAGTTGGCGCAGGAGCTCTACTCTGTCTTTGGCCTGTGGGTTACTGAAGGCGTCTTTGACTTCCCCGACCACAAGGCGCTGAACCACATGTTTCCTGACATCAAAGTTACTACTGTGAAGGAGATGTTGGACATGGCCTGGCGAGGCAGGTAAATGAAGATTTGAAAGATAGCAGCCACGATATGACTCTAATTAAGCATCATCCGGCCGCGGCTGTGTGTTAGTATCTCGATTCACTGTGACATTTCAAAGTCCGGTGTTATGAGATAGGATCGCTGTCGTCGACGGTCGTGTAGGTGGTCTAGGCCTCTCTCTCCCGCAGTTCTCAGTCTCTTGCACTAGATGCCAAACATACTCATGCTCTTTCAAACAAGGGCCCGTAATGCGGGCCAGTGCGCGAGGCGCATGCCCATTGGCGGCCGTGAACACCAGTTGACCATCTAGGGAGTAATTCAAAAACACCAAACAAGCTGATGAAGTGTAGATTTCACGGCTAGACTTGCGCACAGGCTGCTGTGCTTCAAGAGTTCAATGCTCTGAGCCGAGGCCCATACCATCGCTGACAAATGGTCCCAAAAGTTTAAAGCCCACTCTCGGCAGCATGGTTGCGCCGCAAGCAGCCGTAGTCATGCTAGTGAACGGAGCAACGGACTGATTACTCAACTTACATTGCTCATGATGAGCGCTCCCCAACCTTGGAACCGTCAACTGGCATATTTAATTGACAATGAATAAAAATCATATCCTTTTAAGTTCACTTCAATTCTTGGGTATGTTATATCCACCCATCTTGCTCTGTATCTGTCTGCTTGAATTACAATGGCCACCATGAAAGCTCTCGTCTCCAACAGGAGCATCTTCACCAGGATCATCAACATCGGCAGCGGCAAGTCTATCGGCGGCCAAGGCGGCTCTGTTCGGGACGATGTGCCCATTCCTAAGGTCTCCCCAAATGAGATTCTCGTCAAAGTCAGGGCCGTTGCTCTCAACCCAACAGATTTCAAACATCTAGACGCCATATCTCCCCCTAATTCTATCATCGGCTGCGACTACGCAGGTGTGGTCCACGAAGTTGGCAGTGATGTGAAGGGCAAGTGGAGCGTCGGCGACCGCGTGGCCGGCGCTGTGCACGGTGGCCTGTTCCCTGACAAAGGCGCCTTTGCCGAGTACCTAAGGACAGACGCGGACTTGGCATGGAAAGTCCCCGACGCCGTGAGCGACACGGACGCGACCACGTACGGAGTGTCCGCCGTGACGGCGGTCCTCGTCCTGAACGGTCGCCTTGGGCTGCCCTTCGTCAGCACCACGCCCGCGGCGCCGAAGAATGAGGCTGTGTTCATCTATGCGGGAGCTACCAGCGCCGGCCTGTATCACATCCAGGTGGCCAAGGCGGCCGGGTACATCGTCGTCACGGCCGCCTCGCCCCGTTCGTTCGACCTGGTTAAGAAGTACGGCGCGGACGCCGTGTTTGACTACAAGTCGTCGACAGTCGCGGCGGATATAATCAAGGAGTACCCCAAGCTCACAAAGGCGGTTGACTGCTTCTCCGAGGCCAAGTCGACGTCCCTCTGCGCCGAGGTGCTTAGGCCGAGCGGCGGCAAGGTGGTTACGCTGTTGCCCAACGGCAAATCGAGCACTCCCGGGGTGTCTTATGATCTTATAATGGCGTACACAGGTTTTGGACATGCATTCCAGTGGCTCCCACCTGTCGGCCCAAAGTTTGAGGCTATACCGGAAGACCGCGCGACTCTTGCCCGCTTTTATGAAGCTCTGCCACAGCTCGTGAACATCCTAAAGCCTATACCGACCATGCAGTTGAAGGATGGGTTTAAAGGTGTTCTGGAAGGACTGAACAAGTTGCGGCAAGGCCAGGTGGCAGGTGGGAAACAGGTTGTAAAGCTTGGCACGGCGTAGTGCCACAACAAACAGGGTAGTTAGCGAGCATTATCGTATTCCAGACAGGGATGACTTCAAGTGATACGCATATGTAGCAAGTTCGCCGAGGAATCGACCCGCTGGTACAGAGACGTCGCTGTTCTGGTCAGCATATTTGATCAACCCTGGAAAAAGGTCTCCTGACGATACTTCAACGATTCTTCTGCTGCTTTGGGGGTTTGAGCACTGAGTCTCGTCACTGCAACATCGCATGCATACTAGAAGAATATTCGATTCACAAAGACACTTAAGAGAACCCTGAAAGAACCTTCAGCCAAGTAGAATCCTATGTTCCGGACGATTGGAAACATAACCGCTGTTCCAACAGGAGCATAAAAGCAAGTATTTCTCTGGATTATAACCGCTTCAGATACTACTACTCCGGATATCATACCGCAGTCTCCCCTTCACCTTCTGTAGGCCAAAGCACCCTCCCGTCCGGACACGACTTGAAGCGATCGATCATCGGCCCAGGGACTTCGTCGTGATGCTTGAAACAGGCCGTGTTGGCGTGGGCCCACCGTTCCAACTCGCCCCAGTTTCTACACATCCGGACCTGACCCGAGCCCGTCGTTGGTGTGTCGCCTGGCTGGAAGCCCGCATATCGTGGTGTGTCGTCGGCGTTGCAGACGACGTCCTGCCGCAGCTGGTCTAGGCAGTGGAGTGCATGGCTCAGAGCGATACGTTGGGGCTGGTGCGTCTCGGTATACTTGATGTAGCGGAAGAGGGTGCGCTGGTGATTGGATGTAGAGCTCGGTCAGGCAGTGATTCCGCGATTTCGCAATGCGTCAAGGTCGAGGAATTCAAGACCCACCAGACAATGAAGATTGTGATACCCGTGAAGAAGATAGACACCT
This sequence comes from Diaporthe ampelina, assembly GCA_023522825.1. Classification (NCBI taxonomy): domain Eukaryota; kingdom Fungi; phylum Ascomycota; class Sordariomycetes; order Diaporthales; family Diaporthaceae; genus Diaporthe; species Diaporthe ampelina. The sequence goes on from JAMFTM010000230.1 coordinate 9,237, forward strand.
TTGTCATCGTCCCATGGGAATCGCATAGCGTGCGGAAGATGAGTCTGTTCCACAAATTCCCTTGACAAGGCTACTACCCCTGGGTCGCCACTGAGGGATTCCCAAAGCTCTGATGTGACGGACAGATTGGTATTGGTGTACTCTGTTTCTGGGTATATTGGGAGAGGCCGATCGCGTCGCAGTCCAGCTTGAGAAGCACAGAAGCATTAGCTACATTTTAATCGAGTGACGGGAGTGCTAGCTGTGTTATGAAATTTCTAAGATAATCCTAACCATAGTATGAGCGGCCACTGCGCGAAGTGGCTTTCGATATTGCGTTTAAGGTGAAAACAATGTTCAAAAGCAGGGAGGCGCAGAGAAGAAGGACCAGCGCCCAGCCGAACTTTGAGGCCTTACTACAAGCCGACCCCCATTCGTTGCTGGGCACGGTTCTCAGCTTCTCTCCTCCTTCGCTGAAGTCTTCCGTCGGGTCTTGAAGGAGAGCTTCGTAATCTTCAGGAGATGTGGTCATTGTGGAGAACTACTGACAGATTCTAGAAACAGGGGTTTCGTGTGTTGCGGGGAAAATGGTTCTGGAAATGGATTGGATTCGGTTCGACTTAGCCAGGGTGAGTGGAATCCGCCTCCTTGCAATACTGGCGTGGAAAGTAGCCACATATATGCAGATAAAGAGGGTGTCAATTCCCCTCGTTAGGCGCACCAGGAATGCATGGAGTACTGACGACAGCCAAGCTATGTCCTTCAGCACTAGTGCTTCATTCACCCGTTCCCCTCGGGTCATCCACAGATGCGTCCGCAGGTCGGGCTGCTCTAATGGAGGGACAATCCCTTTACCTAGTTGGGCACATGTAGGCCAGTCTACGGGGCTTCACATCACGGGATTTGAATTCAAATCTACACTTCCAAGAATTTCTTCAATATCTCAATCACGTCGCGCACTCGACGACTGAAATCAGAGGTGTTCATTGAGCTGGACCAGTACAATTACGATTCAACTATCTCCATCGCCAACGTTCTCCATCTCTCCCTCAGAATAAAAGCTCAGTCCTGGGAGTCAATCCAAGACTGGTCAACAGAAGCTGGATAAGCAACGGCCTCATCAGAATCCTCCACTAATTCTATTGTCAGTACTGACGACCGTTCGCAGAGCCTTTAGTCCTATTCGACACAAGCCCGTGCAGTTGCAAACATACCAGGAAGGGCGATAACGCCGATTGCGGCCATCAGGAAGCCGAAGATAAATGTGATCTTCATGTCGATAAGGTAATATAGGCTTTGTAGTGGGGGACGTTCAAGATGGTAGACTAAATTGGATACTGGAGGAACATCGGCGTCCCAAACCTTCTTGGGTCAATACTTTATATACGGGTGCCGTTGCCTCTGGGTGTCTCACTTCTCAGCCCGCCTCCCATAAGGCTACTGATTTTAAAGAATCCGGGCTCTCAAGTGCTGCTTTTCGCGAATCCTATATTGGGGGCTTTGGAACAATGGGTTCCGGCTGTGTGCTCAACCTGTGCACCACACCAGGGAAAGTGATCATCGAACCAACATTTGCCACGAAGGTGTCCTGAGGAACCTTCCAGACAGCCGACTGCCAGAATCATGATGTGATCGACGGCTTAAGACACAGCATATGCGGGCAGGGTAGGCCCGTGGGGGCCCCTCGGAACGAGGCCTAGCGCCAGTGCCACAATACAAACGTTCCGTGGACGGCTGTATTCCCACCTGGGCGTACCAGTACTGCATTAGCGGCCTCGGACTCTTGAATGCTACGGGCCCGACATGCCCGCATGTAACCATAGAGCAAGACACATGGAACTGAGCCGCACTTTGTTATCTACTTACCTACCTAGATAGGTAGGGTGTTGCGCTCTTAATCCGTATACGTCCCGAAGGCGTACGGTCCCTTCACACAGTGGTAAACGCTCAAAGACCCAGCGTTTAAAAAAAAACCAATGTCAATAACTAGATAGGTAGATTGCACAGGGAGACCTGACTGAATGACCCCGGTCCTAAGGCTGAGCGGGACAGACTGTTGTCACACATCGGTCCCACCGAACGATGAACAACCAACTGCATGGAGATAGATTATTGAATGAACGCAAATGTGACCCCATCCCCTCGTCGGTGCCTAATCATCCCTTGCCAGAACGCTGTCTGAGTGGTGGCCTTCTCGGACAGCAGACGACCCCTCCCCTCCTGTGCCGCCCCCTAAGACATGTGCGTCCGCGACGTACATGAGTTTGTGCCACAGTTAACAAAATCTTATATGCATTGAAAGGTTAAGTTACACGACAACTACTAGTCAATGCGAGAAACCCCTCAAGTTATTCGCGCGATGCTCCTCGGCCCAGGCTTTCACGGCAGAATAATTTCGGCAGATTCTAGAATCCCCCCACCCCGTGACGCCTCCCAAGGCTCGATCGACAGGCTCCAAAGTCATGTCCGCGGCGCATGTCAGGCTCTGCCGCAAGTAGTCGAAACAATGTCTGACGTGAGCTGACGCGTTGTTTTCACCGTTGCCTTGATGTAAGGCCGTGTAGTGGGACTGATGAAGGGCCCACTAGGTCAAAGTCAGTACCAATATTCATAATGTGACGACGTTCTGCGGGCCGATTTACGAGACAGTGTAGCTGGTGCACAACAGACAGTGTGAAAAACTGGCCGCTGTGTGGCGGGTACTCAACTGTACCCTGTCCAACTGAGCCGTTCATCTCGTCAGTCACAATCGTGGTTTTCCGGAAAGACGGAAGAGAAATTGTGGGCGTACGTGGAACAATCGAATCCCATGCTTCCAGCGTTTCTGTGTTGACTTGAGGATCTGCCCCAAATGTTCGGTTGTACATGAATCTGGTGTCAACGACGGTGTAGATTTCTCTGATTTCAACACCCGGTTCATGAAGAATGACCGTCTTCAGGCATGAATGAGGATGGTATGCAAAAATGAACCAGCCGGTGGTGAGCCCCAAGAGACCAGATACGAGAGCAGTGATAGACGTGAAGTAGAGATGGCTCCGTTTGCCACGATGGTCACTTCGATGAGTCGTGTCATGATCAACTGGATGATATCCGCGCAGGTATTCGTGAAGCATTGTGTTGAATAGAATAGTGAGATATCCGGGATGAAGTCAAGACTGGCAGATCCCCGGGCCCCTGAAGTAGAAGACGTTAACTTAGGTGCGTCTACCTGGACAGTGTCCTGCACACACTGTGCACGAGGAATTCTCGGACGAGAACAGAACAAAATGCGAACTGCTGCCATTGGCTCGTGTTGCATAGGGGTCTGACCAGATTTCCTGTTGCGTCACTCTACGGCTTTTGGGTGTAATATCCCTCAAGCGGTATTCGAATGGCCTGGCTCTCTCCATGTCTCGTGAATCTGATGGCCATTCCACAGTCTGCCACTATCATTTGCCTTATGTCCAGTCATTATTGTTCCTGACTGATTTCCCTATCGTGAACCCAAGAGAGAAACGACAATGCTCGCGTTTAAGAATTCTACTGAAACAGATGAGGAGCATGTGGAAGACATGGATGAACCATTGCTAGGAGAAGATATTTCACCCCCACGTCCCAGAATCTCCTGGACTGTGTATCTTCACGGAGGCTTGATCACACTATATACCTCAATCTTCATTTTTACGCTTCTTTTCGCGCCCCCCAGTCTTCTCCCGTCATCTTTGAATCCCACCCATGGCACTCCAAGTCATGCCCACAAACCCCGTAAGATTAACGACACCGTCAACAGCATTCTGATGGGCATATTTTAAACGGCTGATCACTGTCGTCCTTAGTGCCAGATAGGAATGGTCTTCTTTGGGAACATCGTCGCTTTCCCACTAGCATCGACGACAACCCTTTCGCTGGGCAGCCGCGGCCGGCACTCGATACGGCATGGCATGACTTACTTCATAGTGAGCAACATCATTGTCTTCTCAAGCTCCATTGATACTAAAACTATTGTTCTGTCCGTTCTCTCTGACTCTGTTCTCCCATTTTCCAACATAGATGACAACATCAAAGTCCCGAAGACCTACCTCGAAGAGAAAGGCCTCACATCCGTGTACACAAAGGATGGGTCTGAGGGAATTGCTTCTTTAAGCGTATACCATTCTCTGCACTGTTTGGTATGCTCAAAACCATAAACAAATGTTAGCTATCGTAATTTAACTGTAGTGAACGCAACAGAAAAAGATCAAGCGAATGTTGTTTAAGGAAGTCTATCACCAAGGCAAGTCAGATCTTGCAATGCAACGGGAAGCCAAACACGTCGGTAAGTCATCGACGTAGCGGCAGACAGCCACAACTGATACTCATGCGCCGCATTAGATCACTGCATAGAATATGTCCGTGAGTCGCTCATGTGCCAACCGGATTTGTCTCTTGTAACCTTTCGTTGGATCAACGACACGGCACAACACCCGGATGATAATTCTGCATTCTACCCTACCAATTTCGACGTGGACTTGCATACTTGTGCAAACTGGGAGGCCTTGGATTCATGGGCCTCGGAACGAAGATTCAACCTGTTTGATGTAGACTTGCTGAAAAGGCCAGACCCCGCGGGAAGGTTTGCTGTGTGACCACACATGTTCTTGCAGGAGAGTGGCAGATGAGGGAAATTGTCTATCAAGACCTTATTTGCTTGTATTGCAGTTTTTGAACTAGGCGCAATCCATTATGCTCACTTCTCAAGCATGACTTCAATGATCCCATCTGCACCGGCCTCTGGCGCAGGCCATGCTTTGATGACATTGAACCCCGCCTTTTCCAGCAGCTGTCTCCATTGGCTCTCAGTCCTCTCCATGCCGGCGTTGAAAGCCATCATGACTAGGTCAAACACGGCGGTGAATTTGTCAGCTCCCTTCTCCGGGACGATCAGATCGTGGATAAGAAGCTTGGAGTATCCTGGGGTCATCGACCGCTTGACCTGTTCCAGCATCTTCAAACAGTATGGTTCGGACCAATCGTGTAGGATGTGATGGTAGAAGTATGAACGTGCGCCTGTCTCAAGTTAGTAGCCATACTTTGAGGGGTAATGAAGGATAGAAACGTGAAACAAGGCGCAATGTACCTTTGACAGGCTGTTCATCGAAGAAGTTGTAGGGCATGACCTCGATGGCTGGATCGACATCACCAAGACTATCAGTCACAGACGGGAGGTCTTGAAGTACTAGACGTCCCTGGCCCGGGTACTTGGAATTGAACTCGATCATGTCGTGGCCTCTCCCAGCGCCAACGTCGACAATCAGAGCACGATCTGCCTTCGCACCATCAAGCAGGCGTTCCTTTACAGGGAACCAGTCTACCCAGTACTGCCTTGCCCCCATCGTGTTTCCCATGAAGGTGTTGAAGTCCTTGAAGACCCTGGGTATGGATTTGAATAGTTCGAATGTCGGCAATTTTGTCTGGAATGCGTATTGCATCAAGCCATCACGTGGCTCGGTAGGACACCGGTACCCGCCTTCACGGAAGTAGTTCGGAGCCTTCTGCGCAGCACCGACAATCATCTCACCACTGGTTCACGGCATGAGTATGACCTCTGAGTGTGTTGATGGATGCGTGGCAATGTGACTTACACCATCCGATGCCCGGAGGCGACTTCCTCCATTGCCATGGACTTTGTGATGGGCGTGGCTTCCCATGTTCGTTCCTCTACTTCGTTGACGAAGCCGATTGTTGCAAGGGGCCGTAACACTCGACCTGCGACAACATCAGTAAAGTCTCTTCTCTCAAATTCAAGGAACTTTATCTAACTAATCAGTAGCTCTTCACCCCCTGAAAGAGCGGCAAGGTCAGCAGAGGTTATTGGCCCCTTGCTGCTTGCAATGTGTTTGAAGAGATCTAAGCCATCAGCGACTCTTGCAGCCATAGCCAAGAATGGCTACGTGCGGTCAGCATGCGGTGCTGACGAGTATACCACCTTAAAACCATTGATAAAGATTGGTGCCCATGAGACGGAAAGCAATAGGGAGATTGTACATACAGAGAATGCCAGATCAACCGCGACGTTCTGTGGCTGCTCAAGGCTTGCAGCGATTCTACGGCTCAGCAGTAGTGCTTCATTCCGCACTGTTTGATTGCCGCCGCCGTCCGAGGACAGTTGTTCCTCTAGAGAACTCAACTGTCGAATAAGTGCCGCTGTGTGGTCAGTCATCGCGATGAATTGTCGGGGAAATTGCCAAGTTGATGATACGAATGCTCTCGAACAGCCTGAAGGCGGTTAGTTGGTGATGCAAAAGTATTCAGGCGGTATTTTATTGTTCATGTCTCTCAGACGGTCTCTAGGTAGCTGATGCGGGATTTTGTTGGTC
>JAMFTM010000231.1:0-18137 GCA_023522825.1 Diaporthe ampelina
TCCACACCTCGGGAATACCACAGGGGAATGGGGGTGGGGAGGTGAGAGAGGTTGAAGGAGCCCCTTCGTGGTGTTGGCCGTGGTTGTGGTGGAGGTGGATAGGTAGGCTTCCCGGTCGGTACGGCCAAGTCCCGGGGCCGGGCCCTGGGCTCTGCGGACGTGGCTGGCTCTTCCTACCCCATGTCCAGCTTTGCCCCCGGCAAACCGAGGAGTACGAAGACAGATCTGTAACAAAACACTGGCCAAGGGCCAGGCCAGGGCTGTCCTCCGCAGGATGAGGGCCCTTGCTGCCCCAAGAGTAGGGGGAAAGGGGGGAAATGGTAAGAGGGGGCCAAAAGCCACGTTGTGGGAATTAATGACAGGGCAATGGGACAGGGACAGGACAACCCCTTGGGGGCCAAACCAGGCAGAGCAGAGCAACTGAGCAGCAAAGCAGGCTGGCGGCACAGGACGCAAAGACACGTCCCTCAAATTTCCCAAGTGGCCCAAAATTCCATCCTACCACCCCATCCACCATCCTCCCCGCAAAGAAACCAGAGACCGATCTCAGATGCGAGTGGACTGTCACCGCAGCGCGCTGCACCGCATTGCATGCTGCTGTAGAATGATACGCACCTCGCACATCACACCTCGCACCCTGAGGCGGCCAATCGCCGACATACATACAGGGAGATGAAGACACGTGCTGGGCGACTTCAGATGAGGCGAACAACATGCTGCAGATGCAGACGCTGCTACTTGTGGCTTAAGAACCTACCTAGTAAACAATATTACACGCGTTAGATTGAGATAACGTGCAGGGCAGGTTGGCACGGGCAGGCAAATTAGAGCAGACCGGCCAAAGCTTGGTTCGTCTGAATTTCTGATATCGTGAGAATTAGCAGCAGCAGCCAAGCACCCTGGACAGCACCATAGTGCGCACCCGGGGGTAGGTCCTATCCCCGGCCACGGAGACACCTCCGACGGGAGGGAATAAAGACAAGGAAAAGGAAAAAAGGCTGTTTCCTTTCCCTGCTGTGCTCCCCATTTCAGGGAGGTAGGCAGGCATGTGCCACGAGGGGCCCGGCATGGCAGGGAACGCATGGATATCAACCGCATTTCAAAACTTGGGTAGCAGCGGGTGGTGTGTCGTGTGTGTGATTCGGTCCCTGTCCAATAGAATAACACGGCCGGACCCTCTCTTCTTCTTGTTGTTCGCAGGGTGCGCAGGCGTCACATAGCGGACGTGCCATCGCGGGCAAGGGAGACCCCTAGCTGAACAGAAGTTACAAGGAGGTTCCCAGCGCCGACGTCAGTAGGTCGACAAGTATAGTAGACGCTGCTGCAGGCAGGGGTGGCTGGAGCGGTTACACAGCCCTGAAGCATGTGTCGCCAGTCAAATGGCTTTCTCCTTTGTGTATCGTCTCGCATGCATCGTGATGCCTAACTTTAATAATAAACCAAAAAGTGTAGTTGACGGGAGGGCATCGCCAGATGCTATTCGCGTTCGCTTTAAATTCGGTTCGTCTCGGCCGACGAGCGACCCACCCCGCGCCATCACTGCGGCACGGCCTACTGCCGGCGGAGCTGTGCGCTGGGGCTCCCCAGGAATGTGCAGTACGGCAGCCTTGGGGGGCACCTCTGGCTGGAAGGGGCAAGCCGTCCAAGGACTCGCCAGCCCAGCAGGCGGATACCCTCCATCCTTTTGCCAACCTCCCTCGCATCAGCCCCCGGATTGAGTAGCGTGCAGATGCGATGGGTGGTGGTGATAGCACCGATAGGCGAGGAATGCTCTTCGCTAATCTGTCATTCGATCAGCGCCAGGCTCGGGCAGCCAGTCCTGCTAGCTTGGTGGCCTGACATACGCAGATAGAGTGGTGAGTAAGCGAGGTCCCCGAGAGACAGTTGCGTCGCAATCCCCATCCTAGGCCCAACGCAAGGTTGCGACCATGCGCTGGGCAGCTAGACACAAGACTCAAGCTGTTGAAACCAAAGCGTTAACCCCGAAGCCATCGAGGTGATCTCGCGATTTGCTAGGCGATTGTCATTAAACCCGCCCGGGCACGAGATTGTGCCCCAGTAACCGACTACCACCCTCTGGATTGTTACACAGGGTGGGGCAGTGTGTGGACAAAAGATCCCCGTCGGCGCCGTTGGTACCCATAAAACGGTGGGTGCGTCTGTTTTGCTGCAGACCCCCGTGAACCCCGCCCTCAGATGGACGGGCGTATGCCAGCCGTGCGAGCGTTTCTCCCAGGTATTTCAGGACAAGGGATTGGGGCTCTCGGATCCTCCGCGGCCGCCCGAGATTAACATTCAGAGAGGACGGCCGCAAACATTAAGCCATGGTTCGCTTTGGGCTGTGCCAAAAATTGTGGTTCTCGACATGCACCAGCGACATCATTGTGGGCTGGATGCTGTCAAGCATTTCCCAGAAGAGACGGCGATGGGGACGAGTCTCACTTCTTACTCCCAGGTGAAGGTCCTCGTGGTATCTAGACAGAAGTAGGTACCTTGGTGACCAGGTCACGCATGTACCCGTTGTCAGACGTCTAATTGACTTTCGCCAAATTCCGCAGAGTTACATGGGCCCTGTAAGGCTAGGGCTTGCCCTATCAACCACCGCCTGAAGTTTGGGGGCCTGGGAAAACGCTTGTCCAGTAGGTTCGCAAGAGCTGTGGACAGGAATGCCCTAGAAGAGCACCACGTAGCCGCTAAAAAGTGCAACGTGTACCTACTTTACTTGGGAATTGATACGCATAGCCCAAGTTCCAGTAGTGCTAGTCGTTTTGCGGCTTTGTAATCCCCCAAGGTTGGGTCTATTGCTTAGAAATTGCGTTTCGGGACCGCCAAGGCCCGATGATGAGTTGACAGGCGGCGTCAAGGTGGGAGAGCCGCCCGCCGACCGGCCAATGATGCAGACGGCGCGTTGCACGCATAGAGTGCAGTGATGTTTGTGAGTATTGGTGCATGTTCCATTTCGGGAAGTCATTTTCGATGGCGGTGAGGCTACCAAGACGAGGCAGTGCCGATCATCTGGCGGATGCAGGTGCTCTACCGCGCGTGCATCTGAACCTGGTACGTGACGCTTCGTAGGGAAAACCGCGTGTGGCCGCAAAGCATGGGCTTCCACGATCAAACAGCTATCAATCTGCAGAGAGGGGGTAAGACGCGGTGCGAGGTGTGTGTCGTGGGCTCAGGGGGGTCGATCGGCATCGCCGCGGTGGTGCAGCTTCGTTGACAGCCGCTGGGATTGGACGGGAGCCGTAGGGCTGAAGATGAGCCCCACACCCCAGACAGACCCGACAGAGGGGAACAGATCAGCACGTAGCGAGCCGGCTGTGGGGAGGATACCCGACCAGGCATGCCTGTCAAGTCATGTCAGCTGGCCCGTTGCTTGTTTGTGTCACGGAAGAACCCATGCATTCATTCCCTCTGTCTTGCCACCCAGACGGCGTCCTGTCGCAGCGCCCACGGCGGTGGCTTCCAGATGGCTGTGCGATCTGTGTCGACTGTTCGCGACGCCGAAGCAGAGAAGACATGGCCTTGGCTCTGTCTATCGGAATGATTGATGTGCAGGGATGAGTCACGGACGGCGACGTGGTCGGCGCAGAGTGCAGAGTGCAGAGTGTTCTCCACCCGCTGCCACCCGTCTTCGTAGGGTTACACGGTGCACGTCCCAGGTGGTCGGGGAGATAGCTGATCTTTGCCTGAGTGTGCGGAGTTGCTGACACAGCCCACACCAGTCTCGAGGACAAGCTGCCCATATTGAGTGCCAAAACACCACTAGCCTGCCCGGTGACAGCTCCACCCCGGCAGCGAAGACGAGCAGCCGGAGGCGCGGGAGGGACTGGTGCAGTCAAGCTCCGTGCGATCCGGCATTTGACCCCCACGTCGCAGCGAATCAGAGAAGCAAGCGCCCTTGCGATTACCGATTAGCAAAGGCCGAGTCCGCCATTCTCGAGCCCGCCGATTCCACATGCAAAGTTGTTGCGCCGTGACGAGTGCACATTCACAGGGCGTTTTGGAAGGGCGTGTTGAGCATCTAGCCAAGCTATTGAGGACAGGAGTGCCCGACCAGCTGCGACAAGTACTGTTGAGGTCAAAATGGCACCGTGTGGGATGAGCCGGCCCTTCGTCGGGGTTCCTCAGTGGCTGGCTGGGAGGTTAGGGGCAGTGCCGAATGATACCTGCTCAAACATGCCCGATACCACGCAAGTGGTGAGTGATAGCCATCGTATCCAGTCCATCCATGACTGTCAAATCCCGAGCGTCGGCCCACTTGCTATGTTGAAGCGCCTTGTTCAGTTTCCACATATGATTTCTGGTACTCGACATGGAGTCGGGGTCGGATCAGGGCAAGGCAAGGCGAGGCGAGAGACACTGCACGAAACAGCGGAGAGACAGAATGGTGGTGCCTCTCATGCGGGAGCAGTTCGTGCATGACTGATGTCACTTGCGGCAAGTACGTGCGTGCGTGCCTGCGGATGGTGCCGCCTGCTAGGCAACATGAACCACGACGAGGGAGGCTCTAAGGCGGCGTCGGCCGATGAAAACATCATGCCAGCATTTGCCAGCATGATGAAGTGGCGGGCCCAAGACTCAGGTACAGGGTTCGGTCATGTGTGGGCTGTGGGCGTATCTGCGTATGCTTTGTGTGTGTGAGTGTGTGTGTTCGTTCGAAGTACTGTTGGCAAGGGGTGTGTGTGGATGCAGCGTGTGGGTGTGGGTGTGGGTGTGGAATGCGGAAATGGCAATTGTGGGTGTTGCGGATGCTGGTGCCCATTGCGCAGGTCGCAGAAAATCGACGAGATGAGGTTATGTCGTGTCTAGACTGACTGACTACACAGTACTAGTTGTCGTGTGGTAACCATGTAGGTAGCAGAGGCAGTGTGTTGCGCGTGCGGTGTGATGTGATGCAATGCCACGGCAAGAATGTTTGGGTCTGTTGTCTCTGAGATGGGGCAATGCACATTGGGGACATTTGGTGAGGGCCCTTGCTCGTCCGCTCTTTCGTGGTGGGGTCCAGACCTGCCTCACCAAGAAAGGGCGGGAGGGGCAGCTCTGCGAGAGGGGGGCAGGGGTGGCGGGGAAAGACAGAAGGCGGCTTCGAGGTGCAAGCATCCGTTTCCCCAAGCAGCCCAAGCTGCAATGTGGGTACGCGACGGGCAGGCACCTGAGCTGCGGCGGGAGCATGGGCCCAGGGCAGGAGCTTGGCTTGCTTGGCTTTGGGTCCCTTCTCTACCTATGTCTCCATGTACCCCGATACTTTGATGAACTGCTGCATGTCTCTACCCTGGTATGGACCCGTCGAGTTCCACCACATCAATCGAGGGCATCACTTGGGACCAGAATGCAACAGGTCATTCAATCATTTACCAACTAATACAGTACCATCGATCAATCATCAAATTGATCATCCTTGCACCCGCTCGCAGCACGTCCGCCTCACTGAAGGCATGATTGATTATCGGTTCTCGATGAGCAGTGGGCGGTGGGCCAAAACGGAGTGTCTGTGACCGTTTTGGCGACCTGGGCATCGACTTGGGCAAATCTCCCCCCGCTAGACCCAACCAAACCAAATTAATTAACCAGACCACCAGCCAGCACAGCTTGGGTCCCAGCCTGAGCCCACCACCACCACACATCTATCTGGTTGTGTTTCAACAGCGATATGCGACACATGCCACCTCGGGCTCCGGTCCTTTTGTGCTCCATTAACCAAGCGTCCACACCCAGGTCCACGGGACTCGGGACACGGACCCCTCCGCGTCTGTCTGTCGTCCCAGATGTCCTCGGTCCCGCACGCCCTTGCTTCGATCTACTGGCTTGGTGCTGCCCAGCAGTCTGGGTCTGCATCCTTGCCGTCTATGCGAACGCGACATACACACACGCGCACACAAACACAATCTAGACTGTTGCAGCATATGGAGCCAAGGTGCTGTCTTGTGTCCATCGTCATGATGATGGTGATAATAAGGATCACGATCACGACCAAGAACGCCAACACAAGCCCCAGCACATCCATCGCTGGGTCCTTCGGCACGTTACCTGCGTGGCTGCGCCTGGTTTCTAATCCTCACATGCAACCACTCGTGTCCGGATACACACTACCCAGATGCACTATCCGGGTACACTATCGCGGAAGCGCGGGTCCTGTACGAAGGCTCCGTGAGAACCTGCTCCGTACAAAGTCCGTACCCTTCCATCCTTCGGTCGGCCTGAGTCACTCCCTTTGACACGGACTTTGCGGCTCAATATCGCTCCGTGCCAGCGGTCAACTCTGCATTGGCGGGATACTAGCCATCGTGACATGGGTGCTCAGCCACCCGCTGCTTCTCTTCAGAGCGTGAAAATGACGTTTTTGAGGCTGTCGGCTGCCCGGCCACGGACGCTGGTAAAAGGGCCCCATTCGCGACCCCATGCCCCGGGATTTGCATGGCCATGCTGCCAATCCTTCGCGTATCAGGTTCCAAGTCGCCCAGCCCAAGAGCAACTTTCCCCCTGCAACTCTCGCACGCGGACCTCCAGGCGAGTCGTCACGTCACACAGGAAATAGACGACGGCGTGGAAGTGGTCCTGCAGGGTTCATTCATCACAATTACAACCCAATCCGGCCCACAATCTACCTGGCATTATGCCTCGTTTTCTCCCACTGGCAGCTCAAATGCACTCGGGTGTGCATTTGGCTGCTGTTCTGCTGCAGGGCGTGTCCTAGATCAAAGCCCTTCGAGCTGAACTGCGCCGGCCTGCCATCGTACGACCGCCGCACATGCTCTCGGTCCCGTCGCTCTGTAGTGCTTGACACATCACGCTCCCCCGCCATCACACTGCATGGCGTTGTTTCCAGTGCCAATATTGAGGTAGTGCCTCAACCCGATGGGTCCCAATTATCACTTTGGGCATCCAAGCGAGTACGAGCAATTCCTCGTTGCTCGGCTACTATTCACGAGAGCCTCGACTAATCATCCCACCATTCTTCCTTTTGTCCGGGCCGCCGTCTCTTGGAACCCGCGCCTCAAGAAGCATTCTACGACCATGGAGAGCTGGTATGAAGCCATCTCTTGGAGCAAGTGCGCGAATTGTTAACCCAGCGCCGGTCGCGTGCCCGCTACCAGGCCGTCGACCTACGCCAGCCGCAATCAGCCGCTCGTCTGGTCGCCGAAAAGGATGCTCCCAAGCATAGAAAAAGACCGGACCAGTCAAAGCTGTCGTACGGCCTCATCGACGTGACATTTGAAGTATCAGCCATACTCCGAGGCGCGCCCTCCATCTTTTCGTGCCGGGCTCAAGGCATTGTCTGGCTGAAAACGGCGCCGCCTCGTGATATGTAAAGCTTGGAGTTCTGTATCGTAATGGGTTCGTTCTGCTTCGGTCGCAGTATCCAGCCACGCCAACCTGGCAGAGCTCAACCCAATGCATCTTGCTCGAAGGGGCAGACCGGTGTAGTCCCGGCCGTAGCTGGTATCTCCCCGTCTGCCGTCGCACAGCCTACCGTCGTACAAACCCTCACATGACCCCTTACTGATAAGGCGGCCGAAGGCACTTGGAAACAGAGGAGGCTCCGCGACCCTGGTCCCGTAGCCGTGACCTGCATCCTGCTGGAGTGGAGTGGAGTGGAGCGGTCAGGCTACCCTCTGTCTCGCACCCGGGCGGGATTCCATGGGAATTGAATGCTGCAGGAGGAATTTGGTGGGGGGCCGCCAGGAAAAGACCGTCAAGTCGAGAAACACGAGCGCACCTCAGGTCTCAGCCCGGGGCGTAGTATAGTCTTGCGCGTGCCCTACAGCATTCCTGGCGGCCCATCGCAGCAGGGGCTTGCGGCTCTTTTTTCGGAGCCAAAGTATTGTCACTCACTCACTCCCTTGTTGCCTGGATTCCGGTGAGGGAGAAATGTGCCCGCCTGACCGAGTACCTTTTCCCCCATTTGGGTGTCTGCTCCTTCCTGCACCGCCAGTCTTGTCTCGCTTATCACACATCATCGTCACCGCAAGAAGCGGCTTCGCCTGATCTCATTGGTTTCCAGCACGCCGGACCTCACCGTTGGGGCTTGTTTTCCCCCAAAACTTTTCTGCGTCAGCACTCTATCCCGCCCGTAGGGCTGAAGAACTCTTCTGGGAGTTCCTCCAAACCCAAGGGGTGGGACGGAGATCGCCTCTGAGACAGGCAGAGACGGTGTGCTGACTGCTTCCTGCTGCCAAGGAAAGGCGGTCATCTAAACCACATGTGTGCCCTCTCTCTCTCTCTCTCTCTTCCTTCGGATGGGGGCCAAGAGGGGGGGATGTGGGAGGAAAAGGTACCCGGTGGAGTAAGTAAGCAAAGCAAAGCAGTCATCGCCGAAAGTACCCTGCGTGCGTAGCTTTTGCTTTTCCGGCGTTTTCCCTCGAGCAACTGTTGTTGTCCTTCGTGACTTACTCATCCTCGAGCAGGCATCATAATGACACAACGCAACGCCATGGTGAGTACGGTGCGTATGTGTGTCTCATCCTCATCTCGTCTCATCACTTTATTCGAACGACTGCGGGTGCCTGTTGTCCTCGGACTTGCCGAGGTGCCATGGCGTGCGCTTGCGAAGCCACAGCTGGGGTTTGTAGATCTGTAGAAAAATAATTCCCCGAACGCAAAAGTAGCAATTCAACAATAGTATTTGTTTATTTATTTTCTTCATTTCAAGTTAGTAGCAACGAAATCGCCAGCAAAGTATTTGAGGGCGCACAAAGCAAAAACGCGTGGGGGAACCTTCCTCACCATAAGCCCGCACAGCAATTTCGCACAGCCGTGATTACTCACGCCGAAGCGGGAAGTCTTTTATTTGTGTCCCGGTGAGAGTCTTCCCGCTTCGAATAACACCACTCTGTTCGGAAATCGGAGAGCGCGCGCGTATGTGATTTCTCGTACTATGTTGTTGCAACGTTTCCAATACGCTCCAACTCGGAATTGCCATTCTCTCACCGACACTCGCGGCCGCCACAAGTATGGATACCTATGGGCTGTGAACTCTTGATGATTGAAATTTGGTCATGACCACAGTTCGGGTGTCTCTTTTTCTAGGAAATGCGGCTGTGCCTGTGCGGGTAGTGTGCACAGGCATTGCTCGTGGAGCACAACGGTCGTCATGGCCTAGAATTTACATTTGAGTTGCGCGGTAGGGCGGCCGCACGCGGCAGGTACCAGGCGGGTTGTGTAGATCTGTGGTGGTCTGACTGCCTTGTCACCTCGTACGAATGGAGGTCCTGTCACGAGGGGAAGGACGTCATCTCATTGAGAACCCGATTAGCCTAGTTGGTGAGAGAAGGTGGCTTTTTCGCACAATATTTTGCGGGAGCGTGATGTGTATAGTGTGTGGCCGCAGACTAGACGCTCGTGTAATGTTCCCAGTTGTCAAGAGAGAGACAATTCAGACATCACCCGTGCGTCTGAAGTTGACAGTTTTGCAACCACTGGAGAGATTGAGAACCCACAAATGGAACGTGTCGAGGATGTGATCTGGTACTATATAGCAAGACTCAAAGGTCTGGTTATATAAATCGCGGTTCTCCATTATTGAGAGCTACGAAATGGCCGTCATGTGGCATTTCAAGTAAGAGGTGGCATCATCAATGCAAATATCGATGAATGCGCCTTCTACACTTTATGTAACTTCACATAACTTATAATCATTTGCAGTAGGTTCACATAGAGATAATCTTCTCAGAACCAACGTTCTTCTTGCCTTCTTTCCCAGCCGCCGTCTCACTGCCAGTGCTTTCTCGCGAGTTCGCAGGCGACATCTCTGTCCCCTGGATGGTGGGGTTTCCATACTTTTCAAATGTAGTTTTATCAAGCTGTGATCCAATGTGTCAGCGGTTTCCTTCTCGTGCCCATCTCGAGGGATCCTATCATGACTCACCTTCCACACAACCCCCACGTAGCCCAGCATCACGAAGCAACACACAACCATGGCAATGCCACCCTTCTTCCAGTACGGGGCCTCGTCAGCTGCGTAGAACACAATACCCCAGAAGGTGTACAGAGTCAACGACAAAACATTCATGCAGTAGACGGTTACGCTGCGAACGGCGTCGTCTCCAGTCCGTTGGAGAATGATGCTGGCCCAGCCAAAGATCAGCGGGTTCACCATGTAGGCGGTGCCGGACAGGTAGAATGCGAAGAAGGTCCCGGCGAACGGCAATGTCGGGACCAGAAGCATGATGGCGCAGATTAGTTGTAACATCACGGCTAAGACGGCCATAGGAACGCGAGTCCCAGTAGCGTCCATATGCCAAGCAGCTAACATATTAGATGCGATACCGACAGCCTGCACGCCGAGAGGATAGGTGTTGATCTGGCTCTGAGAGAAGTGTGACGAGTGATACTTGAGCCAGATGAGGAAGTTGTTTTGGACTGAATAGGCTTCAAGAGTGGCGCACACCGGGGACCAGAACACCAATATCCAGCTATTCTGCGGATTAGTCTACAGTATGACGAGAAACTCGGACTTCACTTACAACAAAGGTTGAAGAAACAAGCGCTTCATCAGTGAAAATGGGTTTATACTGTGTCCCCCTTCCTTGATAGGAGGAAGGCGAGCAACCGCCATCTTTCTCTCGGATTCGTTAAGATAAGTCGCCGTGGTATTCTCCGGAATGTCAGGGAAAAAGAAAAAGCCGAAAAAGGCAATGGGGAGGGTGATGATTCCATCTATAGTGTGTTAGTGATTGCTTTCTCCTAATAAACCCCGAACATTCGCATCTCACCTATGAGGAACACCCATTGCCAACCCCCAAGGCCGCCCAACCCTCCCATGCCCTTGTAAATAGCTGTCATCATCACACCAGCAAACATGGTGCCAACCTGGCCAGAGGCCGTGAAGATTGCGGTACGCTTGGAAATCTCCTTGGGCTTGTACCACGAGCCGATGATGTAAATTGTCCCAGCATATGTGCTGGCCTCTGCCATGCCGAGGAAGAAACGGACAATACAAAGCTGGGTGACTGTCTTGCATGCTGCACTGACCATCTATGAAACCAAATCAGTCTCTGAACCCGCGTCTCGGGGTTTATTCAAAGAGGGACGTACTGTCAAAGCAGCCCAGACAACGACCATGGCCGGAAGCCAGATGCGCGGCTTGATCTTTTGTATGATCAGTCCGTGAGGAATTTGGCCGATTGCCATTCTGATCGTTCTAGTCAGCTCATCTTGCCATGCCGGATTCTTCATTGTGGGAATAGCTGCTTGACTGACCCAGCAGTTGTGACGGAAAGGACGGTATTGTAATCATGGCCCTTCATGTTCAGGGCTTCGCCAAGCCCGGCAACCTGTGCATCAACGATGAGCATTCACTTGCAAGTACACCAGGGAGGGCTTATGCTAACATATGCATTGGCAAAAGCAGCGCGATCTAACGAGGAACGTAAATGTCAATTACGAGTTTGATATTGGTTGGTGGGTGTTGGGGCGGCCCCTACCAAGAAAGTTGAAGAAGTAACTTAGACAACAGTAAGTCTGCCAATACGATTAATTCAGGTCATTTTGGGCGGCCGAGCAGATGTAGTTACCAAGATGAAGAAGTCTATGTTTTTGTCAGCCCCAGCTCAAACACTTGGATCAGTCCCCTGGTGAGACCTACCGATCTTCTGCACCAATTTCCTCTCCTCCTTGGTCTTTGCCTCGTCGCCCAGAAAGAAGACTGTTGCATTACGGTCAGCTCCACTCAATACTTTCCGCTCGGATCTATTTTTACCTCGGATTTTCTCCCCAAGGGGGATCTTTTCAGCCGACATGTTCACAGCCGTCCGTTCGTGTGTCGATTGGTTTCTGTACCATCAAAAAATAACCGTGTTCACGTCACTAGAGAAATAGACGGAAACAACAGAGAAAATATGAGAAACCATCGGAACATTCCGACTACCCAAAGCTGATTATCTCTAGATCTGATAAAAATTTTCCGTCAAATTAACTTCTTCTGCTGTGGGGTCACGATGTCTTGGCTTGAGATCTAGGCTTCTAAGTCCATGGAGGAAGCACACCGTCATAGCCTATTCGGCAATATTACCCGTCGGAAAGCAAGCATGACTCTACAATTGGTCACGAGACCAGGTTCTTCGTATTCGAAAAGGGGATCCAGATCGCAGGGATCCCAGTACGTTCCCTGTATACACATATCGTTCTTGCCTTCCTAAAAGGATCCCTCCTATAGCATTGGAATACGAAGGCACGTGGGAGTTTATGGATCTTCAATAATTCTGGAGAATCCCCACTGTTCCTTATGATATTCTTCCAATGGTTCTTCTAGGTAGGGAACCTCAAACACCGAATGAGCCCATTATATCCATGCGGGCTTTGGCCACCTTATGTTTTTTTATTTAACTATCTATCTATTTGTTATCTTCTCAGCCTATAGACTGCCTACCAGCAGCTTATATCTTATCTATAAATTCGATAATTACTTAGTATATATCCTTGTAATCCTTTATATAAGGAACCTTTAGCTTTCCCTATAGAGCCCCCTCTTCTATAGCCCTCCTTACTTATTTTATAGAGTTAGAAAGATTCTTAATAATAAAGTAGTATACCTAAAGGAGGAAATATTAATTTTAAGGTACCTTTACTTCTACTTTATATATATTATATTTATTATATATCTTATAAATAAATTCTATTTATCTTTTTAAGAGGGCTTTTTTCTTTTCCTTAAAACTATATAGGGAGGCTTCCTTAAATAGGTTAGCTATAATAATATACCTATTTAATTAATTATATACTTAGAATAGGGACTATAGTATTCTTAGGTAGACTTACTTAGTAAGTAGTCTTAAGAGGTTATTAAGTATTATTAATAGGGAAGAATTAAATTTCTTAGCTAGGTCTCTCTTTATAGGATTATTATAATACCTTCTTATAAGTATTATCTTAAGACTATTATAGTCTTATTATATAACTACTTTATTATATAATTACTTTACTAATTATTAGCTCTTAGGCTATTAGTATTAATAATTCTAATTAATAATATTATTAGGAATAATACTTCTTAGCTTTATTTATATAGTATAAGGCTAAGACTATATACCTATATATTATATTATCCTTTTATTGTAATTAGTATTGTTTTTTCTTTAAGTGCTAGGTTTTAAGTGCTTACTACTATATGAAGGTACTATATATATTTTATATGTATGGGGGATTGGAAATGCAACCGCTATATCCATGCGACTTGATTTGAGTCCTTGCAAAGGAAACACCTTGTTTTTAATGTTCATAATTACCTTACAATTTATCCTGAGGAAGAGACGATGCTCCCAAGTTTGGCTCGCTGCTATGAAGTTCTGAAAATTCCCCTGTGTCTTGATCATAGACAGGAGTATCAGGACTGACTCCGACCACTGTCAGCTCTTCACAGCAGAGCATCTCGGAGCTGCAAGCTATTCGTGCACAAATGGTAGCCATCATCAGTCATCCAGCCCACTCGCATCGCTGTCACATTAGTGTGCTTATGTTTAAGTCCTCATTACCCTATCGGTATGGCAAGAGTCCGAACATTAGCAGGCCAGGCGTCTACAACGTGAGAGCCAGCGGTGGCAAAGTCGGGCAGCTGAATGGCTCAAACCCAGACTCTAGGGACTGGACAGCAGCGTGGCCGTGTTCGTTTAAGTAGCTGACTTTACGAATGCGGTTGGTCAGCAGGAGGCCACCTTGATATCGGAACTCGACTACCGAGTCGCCGACTGCACAGGACACGAACTTGTCCAGGATCTGAAGAACTGCCTCAAATACGTCAAACCCCTGTCGGTGAGGTTTGATGGCCGGAGTGGCTACTTTCTTCACGGCATTGTCTGCGCGAAGGCCGAGCAGAAGACCGTCTGCCACTTGGTACTCGGAAGCACTCCGGTTGTCGCCTCCGTCGCCAGTTACCACCACGAGCCCCTGCGCAGACAGTAGCTTTGTCCGAAGCCGCTCGAAGGCATGCTCATCGATGCTGTGAAACCTCGACGGGGAGGGGGCGTGCCTGTCGGCAAAGCCAGCTCGTCTTCATATCCACGCACTGTTCTGGAGCCTATTCTCCTCCTCGGTCCTTCAGACCTGCTCCAACGAAAGTAAAGGGCCACATTCGAGTTCAAGAGCAAGCGATAGAAAACAAGTGCAAGTCTTCGCAGATATTATTTGGCTAAAGTCCACCATCTAACAAGCCACACGAGCAGGTCAAAGAGTTCAGAGATCTACCCGTTCACGCGAGGGATATAATTTTCCACCAAAAGACAGACGTATCTGGTAGATAGTCAACGGCTTCATTCGAAACCAAAATCAAGTCAAAAGTGTATTTTCCCCACCAAAATCATCAACGCCATACAGAATGCTTCAAGTTTCCTCCATCTCATCCACGTGAGGTCAGTGTCCGCCCGGAAGTTGCACGTGTGAGTACTTGCGGGAGCTGCCGGACGATGGTGGGAACGAATCTGCGTTTGAGACCACGCCATATGGTGGCTGGCCATCTGTGCCGACCACGTTGGTTTGTGATCAGGGTCGGCTAACAGGCAAACCTCCTTCTTGAGGCGGAGTGGGAGAAGGGACGGCCGTAGAAAACTGGTCATCCCAGCTTGAACAATGGTGATCTCGTGGAGATGCCGCCTGGCTGTTCTTGTCCTTGCTTGTTACCGTCACTTCTCCATGCCTCTCCCCTATACCCAATCCGCCACGTCAGTCTGAATCGACTGCCCCAGCATTCGTGAGCCACTTCTATCTTTGGGCCAATAGACGTAGAACCCGTAGAAACTTCCCAAAATTTGCCCAAGGCTCGCTTAGTCCTCGAACTTGATGCCCTGGTAGGCGTTCACATCGATGAAACCACCACGGTAGCTGCCCCTCTTCTTCTTGTTCTTCTCCTTGGTGAAGCCCTTGCCGCGGGTGACGATGAGATCCTCGTGGGCTTTGCGGCCCCAGTCGTGGGCGTTGTCGGTGAAGGCGTTGGACTTGAACTTGTCCTCGACCACGATGTCCTTGCGGATGCGCGAGAAGGGCTCGTTGGGGACCTTCTTGGCAGGGCCGGCCGCGCCGTCCTTCTTGCCGCGGTTGTTCGCCTTTGGTGGGTTCGGGGGCAGCGGCGGGTCGACCTCTGGGGAGGTCTTGCCCAGTGTGACGGACGAGTCGGACCCGTTCGTGGCGGGCTTGGCGGCGGGCTTCGCGTCCGAGTCGGAGTCGGAGTCTGAGGACGAGGAGGACGAGGAGGATCCAGATTCGGGGAGCTTGGTGTTGGCGGCCTTCTTGAGTGTCTCGGACTCGTCGTCTGAGTCGCTGTCGCTGCTGTCACTGTCGCTGCTCGAGTCGGAAGATGAGTCTGAGCTAGACTCCGACTCTGAGTCGGAGCTGTCGCTGCTGCTCTCCTCCACCTTCTGCTTCTTGGCCTTTGGCTTCTCGTCCTCAGAGCTGGAGGAATCAGAGTCGGAGTCTGAGTCTGAGTCGCTCGAAGAAGAGCTGGAGTCTGAGTCGGAAGAATCGGAGGATTCGCTCTTGGTAGGGGCCTTGCGCTTCAGCGGGTTGGTGGCAGCGGCAGTGTTGCCAAGACCGGGCTTCGCCGCAGCCTCTTCATCTTCGGAATCGGAAGACGAATCGGAATCGCTCGAGGAGGAGGAGGAGTCCGACGACTCGGCCTTCGTGGCCGCAGGCTTCGTCGCCTTCTTGACCTTCTTGGCCTTCTTGCCCTCGTCCTCGCTGTCGCTATCGCTGGAGCTGTCGCTGTCGGAGCTGGAGGAGCTCGAACTGGAGGAGCTGGAAGAACTGTCCGAGTCCTCGGCAGCCGCGGCGGCATCCTTCATCTTCACGTCGCTGCCATCGTCGCTGGAGCTGTCGGAGGAGCTCGAGTCGTCGTTGCTGGCGGCGGCGGACGCACTCCGGGACTTTGTCCAGGTCTCGTAAACGGCGACGAGGGTCTGGCCTTCGGGCTGGGAGCCCTTGGCGGGGCTGGCCCAGCCGTTCTTGGTTCGCTGCTGCTTGAAGGCGGCGTGGGCGTCGTCGAACTGGTTGGAGGACAGGAAGCCTTCGACAAGGTCCAGCAGCTGGGCAGGTGGGGCGGGGGTGGTCTCCTTCTGTGCCTTCTTGCTAGGCTTGGTAGTCTTTTTCTTGTCGGCCGACTTGTCCTTCGACTTGCCAGCCATGGCGGTATCCTTGGATGTGGTTGTTGTGGAGGGTAGGGAGGAAGAGGATGTGGGCGCTTCTGTGGTTCGGACGGTGTTGTTTGAGAAGAGCCAAGCTGGTGGACCGGACGACATCAATGTGCAGCTGTTGGAGGGGTGGAGAGTGAGAGAAGTATCGAGCACCACGTTTGCTTTAATCGAAGGCCTGGAGAAAATTTGCAGCCGGCGCAAGTCAAGCCTCAGGAAGCTATTCCATACAGGAAAAAAAATTGTGGACTTATCGATAGGCGGGCTGATAAGAATGGGACAAGCCTATCGGCTGGCTGGGGACCCTGGCTTCTCAGTTCACAATCCACAAAGGAAGGCATTCCTCTTGGCAGAAGCAATCATCTTTTGCAGGTCATGATATTGCAAACTGCCTTGACGCTTGCAATTCAGACTAGAAATCTCAAGCTGATTGCTATGCGCGTTCAAACAGTGTCTCTAGCCGCAAACTTTGATATGGGAACCAGGGCATGGCATCGAGCATAAGTAATAGCAGAGGCCAGCTTCAAAGGTTCTAAGAGATCTCTCCATGTGTACTCCTCCAACCCTAATCTACTAGGTACCTAGGTATCTATGCCTTATGTCCTCAGGCTTCTTCTTTTGGAACACAGATTAACCCCTTACCGACTTGCGACTTCCCTCCCGCACCTCTCCCACACTTCCCAGCCCGTGAGGTACGTCGTGACGATCAGAATGACGCCCAGCGTCCCCTGATCCGCCTTCCACCAGCCCACGATGCTCCCAGGCATTGCCATATCCAGCAGGTCGGCCACACACTTCCTCACAAGCCCCTTGGACTTGGTCTTGATGTTCGTCTTCCACAGCTTCCTCTGCTCCTTGCGCACCCACATCATCCTCCGCAGCCTCTCCCTCTCCTTCTCCCAGTCCGCCATCTCGCTCTCGTCCCTCTTCTCGCCCGTGCCGTAGCCCTCGCCCGTCGGCGGCACGGGCGCGTACGCGAGCAGCTTGACGATCTTGAGCAGGCCGCTGGCCACCCCGCACCCCAGCGCGAACACCCAGAAGCGCTGGCCCTCCACGTGCAGGGTTGAGGCCCACGCTGGGCCCCACAGCGCGAAGCCGGGCACCTGCATCGCGTCCACGAGGCACAGCGTCTCGAGGAGCAGGTACATCCCGTTGAAGGTGCGCCCGAAGATGTCCAGCCAGGCTTCCGCCGGGGGCCCGGACTTCTTGCCGCGGCTGTGCCGGCAGTTGGGGTGGTGTTGGTGGCCGGCTTGTGGGATTGCTGGCGTCGGTGGTGGCTGTGCCGCTTGATCTGCCTGTTGGGCGTCGTCCTTGGCATCAGAAACGGTGGGTGCTGCTGTTGGCGTTGGCGTTGGCGAGTGTGAGTATAGTGACGTGTACAGCTGGTATGCTGCGTAGAAGGATTCGAGGAAGCGGAACATCCGGAAGAAGCGTCGGGCAAGAGCGAGGTTTCCCTTCAGGCCGTTGAGGACCACCACGCCCGTGGCTCGTGGGTCGGTCCAGACGTGTTGGTTGCCCAGCATCACAAGCTCGGTGAAGCCGTCCAACAGCAGGGGATATGAGACGACCACCATGACTATGGACTGGGCCATCCGCAGCATCCGCTCGATGGCAGCTAGAAACGAAGAAGCATTAGCACTCCATGGTGTGACATTGTGGGCAAGATGAATTTTAGGCAATTGGCTCTCCAAGCTGTTGCGACAACGCGGTCAAGAGACTCGGCTGCCACTCGTGAAACACACTTCATCTTCGATAACGATGATGGTGACAGATGGACCGACACCCTTCCGCTCCTGCTTGGCGCAAGGACGAGACAGATGTCAAGATACGCTCGAAGCCGAGGAATCTTGCGAAAAAAGCACCCTCGATCATGGGCATGAAAATCAACGTGATCTCAAATTAGAAGTGAGATGTCTTGGACTCACCAGCATCGGTGCCGAAGCGGATGAACTGCTCCAGCGTGGACGGCGCCATGGTGCTGTCTCACTCCGCGAGGCCCCGTAGAAGTGTCCTCGCCGTCCC
>JAMFTM010000233.1:0-21656 GCA_023522825.1 Diaporthe ampelina
AATTAAATAATATATATTTACTTTAAAGTAAATTTATTATATTTCTATCTTCTAAGAAAAATATAGGTATTTTAATAATTATAACTTAATTATTTTAATTTAATAATATTATATTAGCTTAAAGAGAGCTTTTTTAACTAAGTTTTTTAAAGTCTAAATATAACTTTCTCCTTATTATTATATTATAATTTAAATAGTTAAAAATAATTTTAATAATTATAATTTAAGTATTTTAGCTAAATAATATATATTTACCTTAAAATAAATTTATTATATTTCTACTTCTTAAGAAAAATATAAGTATCTTAATAATTATAACTTAACTATTTTAACCTAATAATATTATATTAACTTAAGGAGAACTTTTCTAACTAAGTTTCTTAAAGCCTAAATATAACTTCCTTTTTACTATTATATTATAATTTAAATAATTAAAAGTAATCTTAATAATTATAATTTAAGTATTTTAATTAAATAATATATATTTATTTTAGAGTAAATCTATTATATTTTTACTTCTTAAGGAGAATATAAGTATTTTAATAATTATAACTTAGCTATTTTAATCTAATAATATTATATTAATTTAAGGAGAGCTTTTTTAACTAAGTCTTTTAGAGTTTAAATATAACTTCCTTCTTATTATTATATTATAATTTAAGTAATTAAAGGTAGTCTTAATAATTATAACTTAAATATTTAATTACTTATAAAGATTTAATAAAATTAGTAAATTTAATAAGAATAAGTTAAAATAAATTAGAAGATTTAAATATCTAAATAATATTTTTAAGTTTAATAAAAATAGATTTTCTTAACTTATATTATTTATAATAAAGAAAAAATATTAATAATAATATAAATAATAATATTATTAATATAATATTTAAGAATATAAATAATATTAATTATTTAAATAAATATATAATTAAAGTACTTTTATTTTATATTAGCTCTTATTATAGTTATATAAGGAGATAAAGAGAGGGAAAATAAGGAGATAAAGAGAAGTAGAAATAAAAAAATAAAGAAAGTAAATATTTAAGTAAATACTTAAATTATTATAAATTATAAGTTATAAGTCTTAAGTTTAAAATTTAGCTAAAAGTAGTCTTATATAAATAAATTTTCTTAAAATAATAATTAAAAACTATTATATTATAAATATAAATACCTATTATTTTATTATATAAGAGCTTAATATAAATAAATACTTACTAATAGTAGTTATTATAAATTATAATATCTTAATAATATACTTATATAAATAAATATTTAAATTATATAAATTATTTATAAAACTATTTATTTAATAGCTTTAAGTTTATATAATATATAGAAATAACCTTATATACTTTAAGTTCTAATAGTTTTCCCTTTTCTATAATCTAAATATACTTCTTTTCTTTATATAAAGACTTTATAAAACTATAACTTATTATATATTTTATATCCCTATTATAAAAAACTAATTTATTAAATATCTTCTTAATATTAGATAATATAATATATAGTTATATTTTACTACTAAGTATATTTAAAATAACTTTTTATTTAAAATATTATTATTCTTACTTATATAACTTAAATAATTTAATATTTTTAATAAAACTTATATTATAGCTATTTTATATTAATTATTATTTCTAAGACTTAAATAGTAATATAATAATAAATATTTAGTAAAATTAAAAAATATTCCTCCTACTATTAATATATTTTTATATATTTTTATTTATTATCCTTATTAATAATTCTTAATTTATAACTAATAGAAGCTAATAAGTAGTAATAATTATCTTAATAAGTAAGGTATAAAAATATTATATTATATTTTCTAATTATAAAAATAATTTTAATAACTTAGTTTTTTATTAAAATATTATTTTCTTATCCTATTTATTTATTATTTTTTTAACTTAATAAACTATTATTTAAAACTATATATAATATTAACTAAAAGCTAATAGTTTCTAAAATAGATTATATATATACTCTATTAGTAGAATTAAAGTATTTCTACTAGTAATCTTATAAGAAATAAGATATAAATAAAGAGGTATATTAAAACTATAATAATTCTAATAATAATATAAAATTAAGTCCTAATAGAATATAAATAATTTAGATTACTTATATTTTTCTCTTATTTTTTTATCTAAAATTAAGTATTTTATATTAATTTAAAATATATAAGACTAAATATTATACCTAAAAAGAAATATAACTAATATAATAATATAGTTAACTTAAAACTTAAAATAATTCTTATTATCTAAGATATACTTATATTATAATAGTTAGAATAATAAAGCTTATATTAAGAGAAGTTTATTATTTATAATAGTTTTAATATTCTTTTAAAACTAATTATATTAGAAGTTTAATATAATATTATTATTAAGAAGTTTATATAATATAAAATTATTAAGACTTTATATATATTATTATATAATATTTAACTATTATTATTTAAACTTATATTTAGTTATAAAGTTAAAAAAGTTAAGCCCTTTATATATAATAGTTTTAATAATTTTTTAAGTATACTAATAGGCTATAATTAGATAATTATTATAATAGGGTTTAACTTTATTAGTTAGCCTTTTATTAGGAGAGACCTAATCTTTTAAATTAAAATTAATATATTTACTATTTTTTATTTTATTATAATTATTACTATTATTATTCCTAAATTTATTTATATTAGTAGTTTTAATATCTATATTATTAATACTTCTTAAGTCTCTTTAAAAGTCTTAAGTAATAATATATTATAACTTATATTATAACTAAGATTTTTATTAAATTATATTACTCTTAAGGCTTTTAATAATAATTTCTATTTAGCTTATTAACTTAGTTATACTTAATATTAAATACTTTATATTAGTTTATTTAAATAGATTACTATTTTATTATAACTTAATATTACTTTTTATTATATCTATTATATTTCTATATATTTATCTTTTTTTAAATAATATATTCTCTATATTAATTACCTTACTATTATAATAAAAGGGTAGAAATTAGAAGGTTATTATTATTAAAATTATTTAGTTTATAATAAACTTAATACTTATATTATTATAGTCTATCTAATAGAGAAATTTAATAAAATAGAGATAATAATTTATTTAAACTTAGAAGAAGCTATCTATCTTTATAAATAAAATAATAAATATTAGTAGGCCTAAATCTTTTATATTAACTATATTATCTTTAAGTAAAGGATTATTTTATTATATTAAGCCTTTATTTATTAATAAATTTATTATATTTATAAATAATCTTAATAATATTATTTCTTCTTACTATACTATTTAACTATTTTACTTATTTAATATAACTTAATACTTATACTTTATTTAAATATATATATTTTTTAATACTAACTTATTAGTAGGCTAAGCTCTACTAAAGCTAATATATATATATATATATATTACCTAATATAAGGTCTTTTAGCCTAAGAGCTATAAATAAGTACTTCTTCTATATATTAAATATATTTTTATTAGAATTATAATATTTTAATACTACCTAATTATTAGACCTATTAATCTTATTTAGTAATAATACTAATATTAAGTAGGCTACTTTATTTATAATATAAAAGGTAAATTATCTTAAAATAGATAATTTTAGGCTTTATATAGGATATAATAATAATAAAGTACTAACTAATTATAGGTTACTAAATAGTATTATCTCTATATATTTATATTAAACTACTACTTATTAAAACTATATTATTTTATTTTTTATTATATAATTTAAGTAGTATTTCCTCTATAGGAATATTTATAATTAGCTTATTATAGTAGTATTAGAACTTAATTACTTTCTAATATTAATATAGAACTTATTTAAATTAATATATATAGGATTAAAAGTACTAAGGAATCTCCTTTAGAACTTATTTCCTATATATTAGAATATTATATTACTCTTATTTTATCTAAATTTACTTAAGTTTATATTTATACTCTTATAGTTTTTATTATTAATAAATATCTTAAAGTTACTAAACTTTTATCTAAGTTATTTATTATTATTCTTAATAATTTAATTAATAATCTTTTATAGCTTATTAAAATACTTTTATTATATTATATAATTAATATATTACTAATTAGTCTTATAATATATTAACTTTATTATAGTTAAACTAAATATATTTATAAATCTAATAATTATTATTTCTATATATATATAATTTAGTCTATTAAAATCTTAGTTATATATATATAAATCTTTTATATTTTAAATATATTAATATTTAACTACTATTTATATTCTAATATATATTATATATAGAGATCTTAGATATTAGTTCTAAATATTATTATTTTTAATTATATATTTAATTATTAAGAGGAGAACTATTTTAAGCTAAAGTTTATAATTATTAATTCTAATTATATTATATTTCCTTAATACCCTCTTCTACTTTTTATCCTTTTATATATTAAATTAGTATTAATAAAGGTATAAAAATATAAAATATAACTTAATATAATATTTTTATATAAGAAAATAATTAATAATATAATATAATATAAAATATAATTTTTATTACTTATTATTATTAGTAGACTAACTATAAGCTCTTAAATTATCCCTAATTTAAACTTTTTAGTTTAAATAAAAAATAATTATATATAAATTTTAATTTAAGTTTTTTTTAAAATATATATTTATAAACTAAATAAAATTACTTTAAAATATAACTAGGCTTCTAATAAATCTTATAATAAAATTATAATTATATATAACTTAATAAAATAAAATATTATAAAAATTTAAGATATATTATTTCTTTATATATAGCTTTAAAAGTTTAAACTCTAATATTATTATACTTTTAAAAGTAACTTAAAGACTCTTAATAATCTAATAAAATATTAATCTATTAATATTATAATTACTTAAAATATTTATAATTTTATATTTAAATATAAATATTATTTTAAATATATTATAATAAAATAATAAAATTTTATTTAAGCCTTAACTTAAGCTAATATATAAATTATTATTAAAGAGGTTAAATAATATAATTTTAATATCCTTAAATTATAACCTAAGGTAATATTTCTCCTTATATCTAATAGTAACTTTATAATATATAGTTATTAAGTAGCTTAAGAATTACTATAAAATCTTAAGAATATACTTAACTACCTTTTATTTTAGAAATAATTAGAAATCTTCTTTTATATTACCTTTATACTATTTAATATTATATTAAGACTAACTAATACTACTATTATAATAAACCTTTTTACTCCTATAAATAATTTTTATTATATTTTATATCTATTATTATTTAATTTTACTTATATACTAATATATTAATAGGTTTTATAAATATAAGTTAAGATAGAAATAATCTTAGAAATTATATATAGTTATATTAAGAATAAATTAATATAACCTTTTTAGGCTAAAATAATATATATATAAGAACTTATTATAAAGAAAATTAGTCCTTAATTTATAATAACTCTAATTAAATACTTATATATAATATATTATAAATATTAAGCTTTAATTAGTTATTATAATAATAGAAAATTTTAAATTAATAAATAATAGAAATTCCTAAAGATATATAATCTTAATATTATTATTATTATAACTTTTTTATAATAATTACCTTATAACTATCTCTATTAGGTCCTCTAATATAATATTATTCCTCTCTTAAATATTATTTAGTTAAAAAAATAATTCCTTATATAGTACTTATTATAAATATATTAAAATTTACTATCTAATATACTACTAATCTAACTATATATAGTATTAAAATATTTATTAATATTTTCTTCTAATATAAGTAAATTAATATATATTATTAAGTTAATTAGAGGCTTTATAATAAGTAAAATAATTATAAATCTAAATAGAAATTTATTATAATAATAATTTATAATATTAGTATTAGATTTTAAGATAAATAAACTAAAAGCTAATTTAATATAATACTCTTAGTATATTAGTTATAAGTTAATATTTAGTAATAAAAATAATAAAATAACCTAATTTAAATTCTCTTTAATTAGAAAGTTAATATTTATAACTTTATTTTAATATATTAGGTTATTATCTAATAGCTTATTATCTTTACTAAACTTATTTAATTTAATATTATTAAATAAAGAGTTATTATTCTAACTAATTTATATAATTTTTAATCTATTATACTTATAGATCTTAGATTTATATATTAAGCTTATTTATAATTAGAATAATAGTAATTTAAAATACTTAAACCCTTATTATAATTAGTAAGTAAATTCTTTATATTTAAGCTAAGCCCTAACTTATAATTTATAGATATAAGAAAATAATTTAATATATTTATAATACTACTAATATAATTTATTATAATATTTTTAATATTAGTAATATATTCTTTATATAATAAATTCCTAATAATTTATATAAAATATATATTTATATTATAATTTTTATTATATTTAATAATATTTAACTTAAGGTTTTTATTCTAAAGTATTTTTTTTAATTTATTTTATCTCTTTTATTATAATTTCCTATTACTCTTCTTCTTTTTCTCTACCTTTATATAAAGAAATAATAAAATATAACTCTACTAAATTATTATATATTACTTATATAATAAATAGAATATAAAGAAATTAATTATTATAAATAAAATATAAATTTTTAAGTTTTAATAATAATTATATTAAGGATATTATAATCTTATTAGTTATAAATAAGGTATAAAATAATAATTTAATAATTTTTAATATATAATATTAATTTTATATTTCCCTTAATTTATATAACCTAATAATAAATAATCTATATTATTTAAAGTTAATTATATATATTATAATTTATAATAACTAAATAAATATTTTTATTTAAATATATTCTATATAAATTAATTACTATATAGAAATATTAAAGGCTAAATAAAGCCTTATATATTATAAGAAAAGTATTATAATATTAAATATCTTTAAATATATATTCTATATCTTAACCTTATATAAATACTAACTAAGAGGACTATTTTAGGTTTATTATCTAATTAATAAAATATTTAAATAATAATAAATTAATATTTTAATACTTTATATTATTAGATTCTAAATTAATAATAATATATTTATATAGGGTAATATTAATTCTTCTACTAAAGTATATTAAAACCCTTATTATAGAATTTATTACCTTTTTAATTAGCCTAATATTATTATAATAAGAAAAATTTATTAGAAATTATAATATACTATTTAACTACCCCTTTTACTAGCTAATTACCTTCTATATTTAAATAATAATAGCTATTTACTTAAGGAATAATACTCTTAAAAGTATCTTACTTTTTACTTTTAGCCTCTTTTAAGTTAGTACTAAGATATTAGTATTATAATTAAAGTAGTATTAGTAAATTAAAAATATATTAGTAATTTTATATAAATTAATAATTATATAAGTATTTTTTAGTTTTTAATTTATAAATAAGCTATTAGTAAAAATAAGAGCTTATACCTAATAATAATACTTAGTTTACTTAATAAATAAATTAGAATATATATATTATATCTTATTATCTTATTATATTAGCTATAATAGTAGATATCCTCTATAATTTTAGTAATCTTAACTAATAGAATAAATATAATAAAGAATATAATTAACTAATAATTATATTAATAGTTAAAAATCTAAATTATAAGAACTTAGAGTATTAATCTTAAAAGAGACTTAAGTACTAATAAGATTTAAATTATATTAATCTAATTAACTATTAGTCTTAATATACTAATATAACTATATAAAGGTAAAAATTATTTAATATAAGTAGTACTTAAAATATTATTATTTATAAATTATAACTAATTAGTAATATATCTTATAAGGTAGTTATATTAATATAATTATTATATAAGAGTAATTATTAGATATTATATATATTTTAGAAAAAAAGGGAGATTAATTACTTATATAAAATAAATTATAACTTAAAAATTTCTAATAGGAAGAATATATTTAAAATTAAATATAATTATTTAATACTATTTAAGATAATATTTATTTAATAGAAGAGGGTCTAACTCTTATTATCCTTTAGAAGTAAATAAAAATAATATTATATTCTTATATAAATATTAGAGGCTACTCTAATATAAGTAATATATTAAAAGCTAATTATTATATTTTTTATAAATAATATTAAACTTACTCTAAGAATACTATTATATATATATTTCTTATAATATATTATTATATTTTATATATTAATAAAAGTATATAAGAATATAAGCTTCTTAATAATAATTATTTTATTATATTAATTATAAGTTATTTTATTTTAAT
This sequence comes from Diaporthe ampelina, assembly GCA_023522825.1. NCBI lineage: Eukaryota > Fungi > Ascomycota > Sordariomycetes > Diaporthales > Diaporthaceae > Diaporthe > Diaporthe ampelina. Next base: position 8,365 of record JAMFTM010000233.1, read on the forward strand.
ATTTATTTCTATTAAATTTAATAATTAGATTAATATTAAATATAAAAGGGTAGTTAATTAAATCTTATATTATTTATATAGTTATTTTTTTATTATTAGTAAGTATATTTTAAATTTAATTACTATTTTATTAATTTATTATATTTAATATTAAGATTTAAAAAAAGATAATCTCTCTTAATTTATAATAATAATAAGTAATATAATAAATAACCTTTTATAAAAGATTATTAACTACTTAGAAATATAATTAATATAGTATAATAGGGTTTTTTAGGTCTAATAAATATTAATATTTAATTTTAATATAAAAAAATTTTTAAATTTTAAAATATATACTTACTCTTATATATTAGATCTTATAATAAATCTAGGTATTAATTTTATATATATATTATATTTATATTAATAATTCCTTATTATATTATATTTAAGCTTTTTAAAGCTTTTTTTTAGCCTTTTTTATTAGCTTCTCTTCTTTAAATAATATTATAACCTATAGTTATATAATATTATTATATACCTAATAAATATCTTTATAAGTTTATATAATATAAGTATATAAATATAGTTCCTCCTAGTTATTCTTATATTCTTTTAGAATTTTTTATTATTAGTTAAAGTATTTATTAGTTTAAAATTTTATAATTTAATATAAACTAAAGGGCTCCTTTTAATATTAATATAAAAAAAATATTAATTTAGGTTATTATATAAGTTCTTTATATTAATAGGTAGCTACTAATATAATATATTATTTTTATAAGATAAAATAACTTAAAATAATTTATTTCTAATAAATAAGTCTTAGAGGTTTAAAAATATTAAGAAATATCTTTTATATAAGTTAAAGTTATTATAAGTTAGAATATAAAAGTTATTATATTATTTAGTTTTTATTTTTATTATATTTATTAAAATCTACTAGTATTTCTTTTAGCTTATAAGATAAAATATTAATAATAATAATAAGAGTTATAATAAAAGTTAATAAGTTATAAATCTTATTAAAAGTATTTTCTAATTAGAGTAATATTAATACTAAACTCTATTTTAAAAGTATAGATTTATATAATATATTTATTATTATTAATAATAGTAGTAAATTTAAAAATAATAAATTTAAATATATTTAAATTTTATATTTATTAATATTATTATAAAAATAATATAAGGTATAATATTATTATTAAATAAAATTAAATCTTATATAATTAGATTATTAGAGATAAGGAGGTTAATATTTATAAAAGGTATAATTAAGTAGAGGCTAAATTATATTAAGCTTTTAATATTAACTTAATATATTATTAAATAGTAGTAATAAATATAGTTTATTTTTTACTTTTAGAAAAAATAAGAAATTTATATATATTATATATTATTTATAGGCTATTATTTAAAATAAAGAGGTTATTAGATATAAATATTTAATTTATTTAGTTTTTATTAATAAAATAAAGTTATATTTTTACTAAAATAGAAGTATTTATAATAAATATAATATTTATATCCTTATATTATATATTAATATAAGTTTTTAAAAATTAATACTTTTTTATATAAGATTTTCTTACTATTAGTCTTTTTTATATAATTAAATTATTAATAAGTTCTAAGCTAATTTAATATTATTTTAATTTAATATATAAATAGTTAATAAATATATTTAATTCTTAATAAAATATATAATAGGTTAGTATATTTTTAATTCTTATTATAAAGTTATATAATTTTTAATAAATATTATATAATCTTTATTAGATTAGAGATATATTTTTTATCTTTAGAGACCTATTTTTAATAAGTATTAATTTATAATAAGAAGTTATAAATTAGTAAACTCCTTATTCTAAAAGCCTTAAATTTATCCCTAAATAGTTATATTATTAGTTTAATAAAAAAGTTTAATTACTTATTATAAATTAGAGATAATTAAAAAAAATAAATAATATTTATAATAGTTTTAATATAATATTTAATAATAAGTTAAATAATTATATAAATATTATTATTATATTTATAATATTAGTTAAATTATTAAAAGTAACTAATTTATAAAATAATATAAGGTTATAATTAATTTTTAATATAAAAGGTCTTATTAGAATTATTATAATAGGTAAAATAAAATATATAAGAAAACTTTATAAAATATCTTAATTTAAACTACTTAATTTACTTTAAAATAAATAAAATATAATTTAATTTAGTTTATAAAAATTTTATAATATATTTTAACTATTAATAATAAAATTTAAAAAATAAATTAGAAATAATTTATAAACTTAATAAGTAAAGTAATATATTAATAAGAATAAATAAGGATTAAATTAGAAGTAAAAGAAAAAATCTAAAAAGTTTAAAAACTAATAATAATTAAAGGGTTATAATAAAAGGATAGAAAAAAAAAATAAATTTAATAGTTTATTAATAAAATCTATTTTATTAAAGAAAAAAAGAAAAAAAGGAATAATATATTATATTATATAATATATAAGTAAATAATAATTATTTTATTTAATTAAATATTAAAATAATTAGAAATATAAATACTTAAGTTAAATTTAGAATTAATAACTACCTTTTTTAAATATATTAAAATTAATTAGCTATTTATTATTATAAGTCTTAATATTTATATATATATATATATTTCTACTAAATTACTACTTATTATATATAATATAATTATATTTAAACTTCTTATAACTAAGAAATTAACTTAATTAATTAAGGAAATTATTATATACTTAAAAATAATAAAATAAATAAATAAATTATAATTATATATTAATATTAAAATTAAAGCTTTAGAAATTAAAATAGTTATTTATAATAAAAGTTAATTTTATAACTTATATATATATTTAATTATTCTAAGAAGACCTATATTCTAATATAATATTTTTCCTTATATTTACCCCTTATTAAACTCCTACTTCCTCTTAAAAGAAAACTAAAATTATAATTCTAATATATTTTATACTAATTAAAAAATTTATTTATAAATATTATAGCCCTTAAAATAAAAAGAATAATTACTTCTACTAATATTTATATATTTTATTTTTTATATATTAAGTTTATAAATTATAAATAAAATAGTAGTATAATAATATAATAAACTTATTAAAAAATATATTATATAATATTCTTATATTTATTATAAAGACTATCTTCTAATTATATAAGGTTTTTTTTTATAATCTTAGTAGTTTTATTAGCCTTAATAATTAAGGCCTTCTTCTCCTTATAAGTCTTAAAATTTATTAGGAGGTAGTTAAGAAGAAATATATAAGCTATTTTATAAATAATCTTATTTATTTAAAATACTTTAAACTTTATCTTATATAAATTAGTAATATAAATATATTTTATAATAATTAATCCTATAATTAGTAAAATATATACCTTCTTTTTCTTAAAATTAGTAGTTAAGTCTTATAAATTTTAATATAATAAAAAATAATATCTTTTATAATATTAAATTTAATATATATATTATTTAATAAGTTATTTATATTATTTACTAAGTTTAATAATATATATATATTATTAATAGTTATATTTAATAGAATTTTAATATATTAAGTTTAAAAATATTTATATTTATTTTAATAAGCTAAGATATAAATAATAATCTTTATATTTATACTTTTATCCTTATAAATTAATACCTTATTAATTATAAAAAGTATTATATAATTAATATTATTAGCTATTTAATTTATAAGAAGTATTTTATTTTAATTAATATTATTATTAAGTAGTTAAAAGTATAAGAAAGTATTAATTTCTTAACTTAAAGAAGTTTAAAATAAAATAGTAGAAATTTAATATCTAAATATAAATAAAAGGGAAGACTATTATAAGGTACTTAAGTTATTTTTAACTATTATATTAGGAAAATAAATAGCTTAAAGTTAACCTAATAAGAAAAATTTATATTACTTATAGGAATATTAATTAGTAGAAAAATTCTACTAATATTATAATTAATATAAAAAGTTTTTCTTTTTTAATTTTAAATAATAAGTAAAGTATTATATATTTATACTTAATAATATAATTCTTATTATATAATTTATATATTTTTATTATAAAAGAACTAAGATATATAAGATATATTTATATAATATAGTAAATCTTATAATATAAACTAGTTTTTATTAATTAGATTAAATTCTTAATATATATATAAGTTCTTAAAATTTAAATAAAATTAATTAAATTAGAAGATAAGCCCTATTAGTTAAAAGTAGTAAATTATATATTTTCTTATAAAATAGAAAGAATTAAATCTTATCCTTATATTATAACTATTCTAAGATATTCTAAATTTTACTTATAATTATAAGTAAATTTTATTTTTTATTTTTTAATACTAAACTATTAATATAAGTTAGTAACCTTATTTTATACCTTCTTAACTAAAATAAACCTATAATATTACTTTATACCTAAGACTACTATTAGTAACCTTACTTTCCTAAATACTTATACTATTTAGTTATTAATAGGTAGATATTTATAAAATATTAGAACTTTTTATTCTTTTTTTCTTACTAATATTAACCCTCTAACCTTATTTTATTAATATATATATATATTATAAATATTCTAATTATACTTATTTTAAATAATTAGTTATATATATACTTAATAATTATAAAAGTCTATTAAAACTTTATTTAAAGGTAAAAAAGAATCCTAAATCCTATATAATTACCTTTAATAAAAAAGCTTTTCTAAGCCTATTATATTAGTAAATCCCTAATAAATAGCTAAAAAGTATATAATATATTTTAAGACTTATCCCTCTCTAATATATTAATTAATAATATATTATAATTATAGTTAAATATTAGTAAGCCCCTTAAGCCCCCTCTAAAGTTCTAAGCTAAATTATTATATAAAAGAAGACCCTCTTTTATAATATTATAAATCTTTATTATATTAATCTTAGTATAAATAAAGTTAATATCTTAGAAATTAGATATATTAATAAAACTTATATAATTATTATATATAAATAGTAATTTTCTTATAAAAATATATTTATTATAGTTATTAGTATTAATAACTATAAAATAATAATTATTATAACTAATTAGGTTTTTACTAAAGTTATTACTACTAATAGTAGTATTATTTATAATTATATCTCCTTCTAATAAATAAATATAATAATATTTAAATAGCCTAATACTATTATAGAAATTAGAGTATTTTTCTTATATAATATCTTAATAATTATTATTATATATATTTTTTATAATATAAGATATTATAATACTTAGAAAATTATATAAAATCTTTTAAATCTTATTTATCCTAATAGCTATATTATACTTAATACTAATATAGTAGAGATAGAAGCCTTTATAAATATCTTTATTTAAAATAAGAATACTAAGGTCTTTAAAAATATTATTAATATTATTTTACTATCTTTTAGATAGTAAATAATTAATTCTATTTATATAATATATTAAGGAATTAATAATTAGGAACCTAATAGTATAATAATTAATATTTTATTTATTAGATATAAATAGTAGGCTACTATCCTATAGGCTTTTACTATTTATATAAATCCTCTAAATACTTACTTTATTTATATTAATAATAAGGCTATATTTAACTTATAATTATAGTAACTCTTTTATATTAGAATATCCCTAGTTATTATTAGGGCTAGTTCTAACCTTTAAGTTTATAATATAGCTTATAATTACCTTATTAAATAGTAAACCTCCCCTATTATCTTTAATATAATTATAAACTTATTAATAGTTATAATAATAAATAATAGAAATTAATATTATAGATATTAATATTACTTTATATAAGTATATATAAAATTTAATTTTATATTTAAGATTATTATATTAGTTAAATAGTACTTAAAGATAATAATTTAACTATATAGTATTAATATAATTAGCTCTTTTTAATTAGGAATAAATTAGATATTAGTTATTTTCTAATATAAGTAGAGAATATTATAGGTAAAAGGAAAATAAAAGAATAAAAATAGGGTAAATTATTTTTCTTATTATTTTTAAATACCTTTATTAGGATATTATTAAATATTTCTTAATACTAATATAGCTTATAAATTAAATAGTATAATTAATATACTCTAATTATTAAGTAATATATTTTTTTCCTTTTTAATTTTTTAATTATAGTATTATAAGTTTAATAGTCTAAATTTATATAAAAAGTACTAATAAATTATAATTATATTACTTTATCTAATATATTACTAAAATTATAAATATAAATTTACCTCTCTTTTTATATAAAATAAGATAACTATTTATATAAGCTATTATATAAAGGAATTTAGTTAATTATTAAAATTATAAGCTTCTTATATAATAAAAGCCTTTATATATAATATTAGTTATTAAAACTTTAACTACTTTAGTCTAATTAAATAAGTTATTCTAAAAGACCTTACCTAAGAAGTTAATATTCCTAGTAATCTAATTTATCTTTCCCCTTAATTAAGCTTATATCTTAATATAATATATTTTCTTATATATACTTCTCCTATTTATTAAATATAAGGTAAAAATAAAAATAAACTATATTCCTAATCTATTCTTTCCTAATAGAAGAGGTTATACTTAAAGACTATAACCTATAAAATAAATAAGAAAAATACCTCTATTAGTATTTTCTTATCCTATTCTTATATATTAGATATAAATATAAAATAATAGAATATTAAATTAATATACCTCTAAAAGAATATTATTACTAATATACTTATAATACTTATTAAAATATTTATCTAATTATATAAGGTATTTTTTTATCTACTTAGTAATATTCTTAACTTAATATATTATCCTCTTTTTATATTTATAAATATTATTATTAGTAAGAATATTATTAAGGTAAAGTAAATAAATAACTTTATATATAAATTAATTAGCCTAAAAAATTGTAAACTTAATTAAATATAACTTAAATAAGTTAGCTTTTTATATATACCTCTTATAAATAATAAAATATATACCTTCTTATCTTTAAAATTAATAGCCTAAATACTATAAATACCTATATAATAGGAAGAAATCTTATATATATTATTAATCTTATTTTATATATTACTTAATAAATTATTAATATTAACTATAAACTATAGTATTATATTTATAATATTAGCTATATAATTAGTTAAAATATATATCTCCTAATATTATATATATTTAAATATATTTATAATATAAATAATATATTTATATCTATTACTATTATATTTATTAATAAATAGGTATTTAATTTTATTAGATATTATTTAAGTAAATATTTATTAGTACCTATTAGTATTTATCTTACTTAATATAAGTTACTTAGTATTAGTTAAGGTTATTATTAGATAGTTAAGGGTAAAAGGGCTTATTAGTCTTTAAGTATTAAGGAATTAAATAAAAGGGGGTAAAAATTTAAGGTTTAAATATAAATAAAAGAAAAGATCTTATAAAATACTTAGAAGATATTTAACTAATATTTAAATAAGACTACTTAAATATATATATTAGTAAAGAAAGTAGCTTAATATTAAATTAGTAAAGAAAAATATTTAGGTCCTTTATAAGATAAATAAGTAGTAGAGGTTCTTACTAATATTATAATATATTTAAAGAGTTATTACTAGCTTAAATATTACTAATAGTAGGTATAATATTATACTTTTATTTAATAATATAATCTATTTATATAAATTATATATTCTAATTATAAACTAATATATCTTAACTAAGTAAGTATTTAATAGTAATCTAATCTATTATAATTATCTAAGAGTAGTTATAATTATAAAATAAAGTTAATTAAATAAAATAAAATATAATTATTAATAAAAGTTAGTCTAAACTAATAACTTATATATCTTTTTAAGAGGTAAAAAGTAATAAAAGTTATTACTTATATTTTTTAAAAGACTTATCTATTCTAATTTAACTTTTTAATATTATAGCCTTAAAATTAAAGGCTTAACTATATAAGCTATTTAGCTTTATTTACTTATATTATAATTAAAAGTCTAAATTAATACTTCCCTTTATTAATACTATTATTATTAGGCTTTAAATTATTTACCTAAGTTATATTATTAGTTTATATACTCCTCCTTCCCCCCTAATAATCTTATTTAATAAAAGTTAATTACTTATTTAGTTAGGCTATCTTATCTAATATAACCTTACTAATAGCCCTTAACTACCTATATAAGTTAATTTACCTTATTTCTTTCCTTCTAAAAAAAAAGAAAAAAGAAATATAAACTAATAACTTATAATACTACCCTTATATTATACTTATACCTAATTAGCTTAACTACCTTCTAAATCCCTCCTTATTAGTATTATTATAGATATAAATTATATAATATAAGTAGTAATAGTAATAATATAATAGTATTTAAATTCCTTTTTCTTCTTATCTATTTATATTTTTACTTTTATTAATATTAGTATTTTTTTATAATTTTATTAATAAATAGTAAATTAACTATAAGAAACCTTACTTATAATTAAACTTATATTATAACTTATATAAATATATTAACCTTCTTTAATATATATTAGTTTTTATTTTCTTATTCTTTTATCTTACTAATATTCTAAGACTAAATTTATTAGAATATTAATATTACTTAGCTTATTAAGAAGATATTAAAAACTCTCCTTACTATATACTTATTCCTACTTAGAGTTATATATATAGCTTACCTACTAATTTATTTATATAAATAGTCTACCTTAGTATATTACTTATATATAATATATTATATTTATAAGGGTTATATATTAGTATTATAAAGAAATTAAAAAACTAATCTTAATATTTTTATATTAAATTATTTAAATAATTTTTATCTAACTATTTATATAGTAAATCCTAGAAATATAAGATCTTATTTTAACTTATATATCTTTATTATAATTACTTTAATATCTATAATATTAATATAATCTATATAGCTTTACTCTAATTATAAATACTTATTATATTAGTAAATAACTTATATAATCTAAGTATAATAACTTATAGTTTATAAGATAAGAGGAAAGTATAAGAAAAAGGGTAAAGCTACTAGTTATAAGTTTAAGTAACTTATAGAATATATTAAAGATATAAAAGATAAGATTTAGAGCTACTTAATTTAAGAGGAATAGGGGGTAAAAGATTAAATTTTTTATAAAATCTAAAAATCCTTTAATAGAAGTAATTAGTTAAAAAACTAATAGCTTAGTAATAATAGTTAAAATAATATATAATTATATAACTAATAGTAAAGTAAGTCTTCTAATAGTACTTATAAAGATAGTAACTAGTATAATATTAAGCCTTCTAACTAATAATATATATAGATTTTTAGTAGCTCTTATAATAGTAGTTTCTAATATAAAGGCTAATTCTTTATAAATAGTAGTAATAATAGTAATCTTATAAGTCTTCTATTAGTAGGTAATAATTAATAAGGCCCTAATAGGTATAGTTATATATTTAGTCTAATAATTATAATTATAGATTTTAGTTCTAATAATAGCCTTAAATTACTTAGCTTTAATAGATTTTAGCTAATCTTATAAGTACTTAGAGCTTAGTATAAGTAAATTCTACTATCTTTTAGTTAAGTTAAAATATTAATATAAATAATAATATCTAATATATATTAAAACTCTTATAGTATTATAAACTATTATAATTTAAGGTTTAGAGAGTTATATTATAATATATAGCCTATAATAAGTAATTTATAATAGTAAACTAATATAAGCTTATAATTAGTTACTTTATCTATATATTACTAATTATAATTTAATTAACTTACTAGTAGTATCTCTTTATCTTTTTATTATTAAATATTATTATTACTTAAAGATAATAGTAGTAATAGTTATTTTAAATTTATTAGATTATATTTTTATTTTATTTTAAGCCTTAATAGTTCTATTAAAGCTACTTTAAGTTTAGAAGAAAATTTAAGAAATAAACCTAATAAGTTCTTATTAATACTTATATATTTTTATTTATATAATTTAACTAATTATAAAAAATATAACCTTTTTTTATAAGTACTTATAAACTAATATACCTTATATTCTACTAGCTTCTATCTTATTTTTTTAGCTTTTTATATATAAGACTTATAAAAAGGGTAGTTTTAATAAATTAAATATAAGCTAAACTATTTTTAAAGATATAAATTAGATATATTTTATAATTAGTATTTATAATATAATAGTTAAGTAGTTTAAAGTAGTTTAGAAATAATTTAAAAGTATAATATTTAGTTAGCTTATTAATAACCTTAAGTATAATTAGATATTTACTTTTTTAAAAGAGTAATATAAGAATAAGATTATTAATATAAAGATATTCCTTAAAGTATATATAAAGCCCTTAATAGAATATAATAGGCCTCTTAATTAGTAATCCTATAAATATAATAAAGGTAGTAAATATAATAAAGATAGTAGAAGTATTATAAATAGGATAATTAATATTTAAGATTATAATACTATTTTACTATTAGAATAAAATAGTAATTAGAGAGATATTATAAAGTAGTTTCTTTTTTTAGTAGTAGTTTTAGGTATTAAATAGTATATATATTTTTATATTATTATTTAAAACTTATATTCTTATAACCTTTTATAATTTTCTTTTTTTTTAATATTTTATAACCTTATATAACTTATAATAAATAGTTATTATATTTATATAACTTATATTAGTATTAAAGATTAGCTTAGAGTCTTTATATAAGGGTAAGAATACTTAACCTTAATATTAGATAAAGGTTAATATAGTCTTTTCTTCTTATATAAGAATTAGATATTTAGAAAATTTAAAAGAATTATATATTACCTTATTTTTTATTTTTTTATTATTAAAATTAATTTAAAGTTAAGTATAAGGTAGTAAATATTATAATATTAAAGTATATATATTTATATATATATTTAAAATAGTCTTTCTTAAAGAGAAAATTTAACTTTTATATTATATTATAATATAATAATTTTTAGTTTTTAATTAATTTTATAAAAGATTTAATTTTATATATAATATTTAAAAATTATATTATATATATATTATTATTTTAATTTAGTTTAAAATAAGAAAATTTAGGATAGTTTTTTATTTTATTATATTTAGTTAGTTTTAAATATAAGAATATATATATTATTATTTTAGGCCTTTTAGAAGTTTAAATTCTACTATTAATATTTTACTCTACTTAATATTTATTTATCTTATACCTTTTAATATTAAGTTATATTAATAATTTTCTTATTTACTTATATTTATTATATAATTATATAAAATAAGTATATAAGTCTTAGAAGATATTATAAGTAAAATAAGAGTTTTATTATAATAGACTTAAAATAATTATTAGATAGTTTTAAATTACTTTTTTAAAATTATTAAGAATAATAAATAGGTTTATATAAAACTTATTTATTATTAAATAATATAATTAGCTTTTATATACTTATAATCTTTAATAAATAATATTAATATATATTATTAGTATTATTTTAAATATATATTTTATTTATCTTATAGTTTTAAACTATTTAAATTATATATAATAATTTATCCTCCTTAAGTTAAACTAAAATATTAGCTATCTTTTTTATATTAAATAACTTTTTTACCTATTTAAAAACCTTATTAGTCTTATACTTATAATTATTATTTAAAGATAGAGGGTTAGTCTTATATAGGAGGTTTTAAAATACTTAATAAAGTTTTTAAAAATTATATTTCTAATATTTTTATAATAGCCTATTTAGAAATTAAAATTATATAAAATAGAGATTTTACTATCCTTTTTAATATAATATAGGTTAATAACTATCTTAAAGTTACTTTATTCTTTATTTTTATATTTAAATAGTATATTAGTAAAGATTTAAATAATATTCTTAAAAAATAAGTATAAGTTATAAATAACCTTTTAGAAATAATCTATCTTATACTTCTTTCCTTATAAATTAAGGAGATAAATCTTAATATTCTACTTTTATATAAGGAAATTCTTTTATATAGTAATAATATTCTTCTTAATAATAAGTTTAATCTTATATTATATATTATTAATATTAGGCTCTCTAATAATTATTTTTTTCCCCTTCCTAATTCTTTATACCTTATATTTTATTTAGTAAGTTACTTAAAATAATAATATAAGTATTAATATTATAAGTAATAATATTAATAAATATAGGATTATAATAGGATTTTAAAAACTAATTAGAAAAATAAAAGGGAATATAAGGGTAGTTTTTTAAAAGGTAATTTATTATCTTAAGAAAAATTAATATAAAAGGTAAAATATTAAAAGTATTAGTAAATAAAAGATTTATAACTTAAAAAAGTATACTTTAAAAAAAAGTAAAAATTAGTTTAAGGTAGAAAGCTACTTAATACTAATAGGGGGGGGGGTAAATAATAGAAAATAAGTATTAATATATTTAAAGGAGTAATAATAATAGTAGATTATAAAAGGAAGAAATAAAAGTTATATTTACTTAAATAATTAAATAAGGTAAAAAACCTTATATATTTTTTTTATAAAAGAAAGATACTAATAATATTATAAGATTCTTTTAAATTATATAATATATTTTATAACTAATTTATTAAGCTATAAGCTTCTTATAACTCTTTTAACTTTTTAATAAGCCTTTATTTTTTCCTTTTATATAATTTATTTAACTAATTTAAATACCTTCTATTTAATTAGAAGTATTAAATATTTTATTTTTAATATAAAAAGTATATTTTTTTAAGTTAAAATAATATTATAGCCTCTTTTTATTACCTACTTAATATTTAATTATATCTTATAAATAAAGCTAGATATATAGGTTATTTTACTTCTTTTATTTTTCTTCCCTTATATCTCCTAATCTTTTAAGACTCTAAGTTAGAAATTAACTATCTAATTCTATAATATATTAACTATTATTAGCCTTCTTAATATATAGTTATATAATATTATATTCCTTATTATTTAACCTAATAATAATAATAGAAGTATCTTTATTATAATTATTTTTACTTTTTTAGAAGGTTTTATTAGAATTATAAATTTTAAAGTTTTTATTAATAGTAAAGTAGTTAATATTATTAGGTTTATTATTAGTACCTATTTTAAGAGTAGTACCTTTATTAATAAGGTAGAAAGTATAATTAATTATATAAGTAATATAATTAATTAATTTACTTTAATAAAGAATATTTTTATT
>JAMFTM010000234.1:0-24532 GCA_023522825.1 Diaporthe ampelina
ATACAAACAGACATTCAGACCGCCAGGAAGCTACTAGGGCGTGATAAGATCATCGGCATCACGGCCAACACGGCCGAGGAAGCTGTCCTGGCATGCCTGCAAGGCGCCGACTACCTGGGCATCGGGACCGTTTTCTCCACTCAAACGCGCGTCAACACTCCCTGCTTTTACCCAAACCTGATGGCTGACTCTCCCATGCAGAAAGACCAACACCAAAAACGTGATCGGACCAGATGGCCTCAAGGAGATCCTGTTGACCCTCGCCGAGAAGGGCCATGGGAGCGTGCCCACCGTTTGCATCGGGGGCATCAACGCGTCCAACATCCCACAGGTGATGTTCCGCGGCAGCGCACCCAGCAACCCGTTGGACGGAGTCGCGGTTGTCAGCGCCATCGTGGCGGCCGAGGACCCCGAGGAGGCGTCCCGTCTGCTGCTGGGCTTGGTGCGGGATGCTGCACAGCGCAACGCCAACATCTGGCCGGGAGGGCCGACCCCGGCGAAGAGCAAGGCACAGCTGCTGGAGATGGTGCCTGTGGCGATCAAGGCTGTCCACGAGCAGAAGCCGTTGTCACACAACATGACGAACCTGGTATGGTGTTCTGCATGCTCTAACAGATAGATGGACTGACGTGCTGCGACAGGTGGTCCAGAACTTTGCGGCGAACGTGGCCCTCTCGATCGGGGCGTCGCCCATCATGGCCAACTATGGAGATGAGGCCGCAGACCTCGCCAAGTTAGGCGGGGCGCTGGTCATCAACATGGGCACAGTGACCCCTGAGGGGCTGGAGAACTACAAGAAGGCGCTCAGTGCGTACAATGCCGCAGGGCGACCTGTCGTCTTCGACCCGGTTGGGTATGTCTGAACACCAAACCAAGTATCCCGACCTATACATATTTTTTTTCTAGCAAGGACTCACACATACATCACAGAGGTGGGGCAACAGCCGTCCGCAGGGCCGCCGTCAAGGCCATCCTCTCGGCAGGCTACATCGACGTGATCAAGGGCAACGAGAGCGAGATCAAGACCGTACACGCCAGCGGTAGCGGCGAGAAGACCACAGAGAGCCAGCGGGGCGTAGACAGCAGCAGCACGCTTAACAACACCGAGAAGGCCAATATCGTCAAGGCTTTGGCCAAACGCGAGCAGGCCGTCGTGGTCATGACGGGCAAGATGGACATCGTCTCGGACGGCAAGCGCACGGTCGCCATCACAAACGGACACGAGTACCTGGGCATGATCACGGGCACGGGATGCACCCTCGGCACGACCATCTCGGCGATGGTGGCTGCCTGTCCGGTTGATGGCGACAGGCTGGCGTTTGTGGTCGCGGGCATTCTCCTGTTTGAGATGGCGGCCGAGATCGCGGCGGCGAATGCAAGCGTCGAAGGGCCTGGGACGTTCGTCCCGGCTTTCCTGGACTCGTTGTATGGCCTCCGCACACGGACTGCTGCTGGGGATCTGGAGTGGCTCTCTGCTGCGCAGATAACGTTGTACGGTGGAAGTTATTTATGATCAGGTTCAGCGTTGACAGGTTCGTTCTGTCCAGGACCAAGGGCCGCCTTTACAGATAGAGCCTTTAAGCTATGGTGACTTTTGTGATTCCGTTGCCTCGGGTCGGATCACCAGACTGTCACCCAGAACAAGAATCTGTGTTATTGTCCGCTACGCGACCACGGTACCTACCACGATATCTATGTATTTCCTCTAAGACAACCTCCTATGGGACAACCTCCTATGGGACAACCTCCTACGGGACAACTCCCTATAGGATACCATCCTAGGAGACACTCCACTATGAGATAACGTCCTGTAGAGCAACCTTCCATAGAAGGCGATCACACAAGTTTAGCCACGAAATTCCGCTATGGCGGTGGTATGGTGTTGGTATATATGGAGTGGGCCTCATCACATGCTGCTGACCTTTGAGCTCGACCAGAAGCTCCCAGCTCCCCGGGTCGGACCCCTGGCCACTCCTAGGCCTTCCCGGTAGTTGGGGCTCCGATCGACGGCCTGACGTCTTCGGTCGGTGCTACCCCGCGGGGGAACCCTCCTGCTTCCTTCCCTTGCCCCGACTATGACTCTTTCGTTGCGCCACCAAATGACCACTTTGCTAGCGATCAACTCGAATTCTTTTCGTATGCTATTGACCACTTCCTGCTTCTAGGTGTACCGCTTCCAGGCTATGACAGCTGCCTCTGCGCCCATCCGAAGAGTCGCAATCACCTCCCAGCTCCCAAGAGCATTCCGATTCCCAACACCCTCCGCGCGACTTGCCGTGCGACCGTTTTCCAAGATGGCTGCACCACGGCGAGGGATGAGTACGTCAATTGGGCTCATTGGATCCAAGTCAAATGGCTAACGCTTCCAAACCATTGCAGACAATCCCGCCATTTTGTCAGTAGACCCCATACGCTCCTCATACGACCAAGCGATCATGCGACCGAACCGCGCTGATGATGCCCCTCTCACAGTGTCTGCGACCTCCAAGAAAAGTTCCGCAACGCGATCCACGAGTTCGACAAGGTGTAAGCCACCTTTAACCCACCAAACCATGCCAATATCTCTTCGAGCATCGTCCTAACCCCACCGCCCGTCACAGCGTCCTCACAACCCAAAAAGTCCTCCGCGCAGCGCAAGCCCTCAACATCCCAATCTACACAACGACCCAGAACCGCGCCCGGCTAGGCGAGACCGTCCCCGAGCTGCAGCAATACCTCGACCCGCAAAACCCGCTATGCAAGACCCACGCCGACAAGACGGCCTTCAGCATGTTCGTGCCCGAGGTCACCAAGGCCCTAGGCCCCAGCCCCGCACAGATCGTCCTCGTGGGCATCGAGTCGCACATCTGCATCACGCAGACGGCGCTCGACGCCCGGCGCGCGGGACACAGCGTGTATGTCCTCGCCGACGGGGTCAGCAGCTGCAACAAAGAGGAGGTGCCTGTCGCCCTGGCGCGGCTGCGGGCCGAGGGGGTCACCGTCACGACGAGCGAGAGCTGGCTCTACGAGTTTGTGGGGGACGCGGGGCTGCCCGAGTTCAAGGCTGTTATTGGGCTTGTCAAGGATACCTCAGCCGACACGAGGAGGGTGCTGCAGGCGCTTGCGCCGGTGCAGGGGGCTTCTAAGATTTAGGATGGGGCGTGTGTGGGGGGGGGGGTGAACCTGGTGCTCGTTCTAGAGGCGATGCGGCGATATAGAGCGGGTGGGAGGAAAAAGAAGGACCCCTTTACATGAATATATACAGGTGTTGTTTGTTTTTCGTCTTGGGAGTTGTAGATGTAGATACTTTGCTGGGCGTGGAATTCTGCCTCCTTCAGGGACCCGACGGGTGTATTCTACAGCACCAGCGAAAGCGAAAGGGGCAATTCTCGCCGTGATGGCACACCTCACAGCGCCTCCGGCCCCTAGCCCGAGGGAACTCCGGCCATCGCTGCGGAAGCTCATTCTTCCCCCCACGTCACGGCTCCCCTCACGTCACGGCGGGAGCTCATGGCGTGGGCCTACCGGAGTGACTGGCAGCAGACGAAAACAAATAGCATGCCCCTCGCCATGATAAAAATCCCACACAAGCAGCAATAGCAATACCGCATTTGACCATATAAACTGCAAGGCTGATTGATTGATCCACACTTCGAGTTCTCACAACCGAGCCCAACCAACAGCAACACATCTATTCTATTCAGCAGTCAGCCGGTATTTGGCACCACCCAAAATCAAACCATGACGACCAACAACATCGCCGACGCCACAGTAGAACCCCTCATCACAGGCCTGCACCACATCAACCTGACCATCCCCCACGGCACCCTGGGCCACGCAGCCTCCTTCTACGGCACCACCCTGGGCCTCACCCCGCGCCCCGTGCCCGCGGCCCAGACCCACGAGCTGGCCTGGTTCGACATCGGCGCCTCGGGCCAGCAGGTGCACATCTCCCTGCCCAAGCACGACAACGACAAGACCGATGCCTCGCTGTCGCGGCACCCTTGTTTTAAGGTGGGCTCGCCCGAGGCGCTGCTGAAGCTGCAGGAACGGGTGCATGCACACTTTACGAGGGGTGGGGATGATGCGCCTGTCGCGGCGGATGCGCCGGGGGTTAGTTCCGGGGCCAAGGGGCCTGAGTATCCCAAGAGGTTCTTTGCGAGGGATTTTGCGGGGAACAGGCTGGAGTTTACGGTGTAAGTCGGGGGAGGGGGGTCTTTCCAAGGGCTCGGTATCGCGACTAGCTACTGACTGGGGCTTGTTCGGGAGGTGCCTGTGTGTGTTCTGTGGAGACGGGACAGAGCAAGGTTCAGCCTTGAGGGGCGGGTCTCCCGAAAGCGATGCCAGTCACGGTTGATGTCGACAGTCTTCTTATCTTTCGGGATACTTACAAGCCTGGCTTGGTACCTGGCTTGTCTGGGGGAAATGAGTATACACGAGTGCTTGTCCGGGTCTCGAAGCAGTAATGACTCGGTGAACTGGGCGACGAGTCAACTGTCCTCGGTCCTGATAAGGTGAACCGTGACCAAGACCGCAACAACATAATCGAGGCCGGGCACATATAAATGCAGATCACGTACCTAAAGTTTCTATTTGGAGACGTGCATACAGACGTGTAGCCAATAATCCCCTCGAGATGTCCGACACGCGTGACAAGCAGGTCCAAGCCAATATCACATACTGCCGAAAAGACTTGGTGCCACCACTCCCGCCCGTCGTGTTTGGCCGGCAAGTACTCGTTGCTCAGCAATGATGCTGAAGGGGACAAGTATGTTAACAAGACCTTACAGGGGACCATCCAATCCTCCTATACAGACTCCAAAGCAAGACTACCCGGTGCTCATCACAGACGTGACTGGCCACGAGGACGACTTCAACCTCCAGACCCAAGGCATCGAGTTTGTCTATCATGAGAGTCAACTAAGAAATGAAGAATTTGACGATGAGAGGCTTGTCAAGGAGGCCTACTACCAAGAGATCCTGGATCTGACCGAGCGGGTGCTGGAGCAGAATCCCAAGTTGTGAGTCTCGGTCGAGGGGGGCACCTGGCAGGAATTCTTTTTGGAGTTTGACTGACAGAGGCGCCCAAACCCCCCAGCCCCAAGAACCCATCCCTCCACATCCTCCAACACCTCCGCCGCAACAGCCCAGACAGATTCCCAACCGGCCCCGTCCACGGCGTCCACGTGGACCAGCACCCAGCCGCCGTGGCAGACTTTGCCCGGCGCTGGCTCGGCCAGCCCAGGGCAGACGAGCTGCTCGCGACCCACAAGCGCTGGCAGATTATCAACGTGTGGCGGCCCATCCGGCCCGTACAGCGGGACCCCTTCGCCGTGGCTGACGCGCGGTCCGTCCCTGACGACGACATCCTTAGGGTCAAGTTGGTATACCCAGACCACGAGATCGATATACTGGAGGTGAAGGCGCCGCTCGAACCCGGGACGCATAAGTGGTATTTCAAGGACGGGATGGGCCCGGGGGATGTGATTTTCTTCACGCAGTTTGATTCTACGGAGAGGGGGGATGTGCCCAAGAGGGTGCCGCACACCGCGTTTCGTGATCCTAGGGCGGATGAGGAGGTTGCTGAGGCGAGGAGGAGTATTGAGGTGCGGGTTGCTGTGTTTTATGACGACGACTGAATGGCGGCGGGTCGATCACTCTCGGGGCTGGTAGGGTAGCACGTCCGGCTGGACATAGCTCATGCTCACAATTTAGGGTGGCATAATTCTCATTTCTAGACTGCGAGGGATAGCATTCAGAAGCTAACAACTCCTTCAGGAACTCAGCATGGAGGGAAGCTCGAGTTGCGTCCTTGCAAATAAGGTATAAACATTGATGAAAGACTGAAATATTGTACAAGGCCACTTTCCTACTTGTCCGACAATTTCTCGTCGTACAAACTGCCGTTCTTCTTGTCTTCATACAGACTTGCATTCCTACAAGTAAACAGGTTGTCCTCATCAACACTGCACCCAAGACAGTATCGCCCGTAGCACTGCCATTCCTCCTTGCCCGTCGGGCCATGCCCATCAGACAGCGGCCGTGGCTTCTTTTCTTCAGGCTTGGCCTGACCCATCATCTTGAGCGCAAGGGCTCTCGCCTCAGTGGCGAACTTTGCCTTCTCCCGGATCTGTTTGCCGTACCTGATGAAAAGGAAGGGAAATGGGACGCAGATCGCAGCCAGTGCTGCTGGCACGGCAGCGCCACCGTGCACGCCGAGCTTCTCAAACATGACCCTCGTGAACAAGGGGAACACGGCACCGAAGATGGATCGAATCGCCGTGGCTGCGGCGATGGCCGACCCAGCATAGACAGTGTAGGTGTCGACCAGATAGTTGAGCAGGCTGAGAAATATGATGACCATGCCAAAGCCGAAGGGTACTGTCGCTGCAACCGGTATCACGAAAGAGAACTCCGGGGAATTGGTCACGGCGAAGACTGCCAGACCAATCGGCGCCATGACCGCACCAAGGCGGGCTGGTCCAAGTCGAGTCTCCGGCGTTGCCCTTCCACCAGGTGAGGCCTTGGCCACCTTGATGTACGCCTTGTTCTGGAAGAGCATGAAGATGAGAGCAAGCACCATCCCAATCGCGATCCCGAGGAAGGCCAGACCGCTGAAGCCAGGTGACAGACCGAACCCCTTTTGAAAGACGATGGGAAACTCAGCAAACATCATATACATGGCGCCGAAGATGATGGCCATGTAAAGAGACAGGATGCTGACAATAGTCTCCGAGAAGAGCAGCAGGAACGGCCGCACCATGGAAGTCCGGAGCAGTTCTCCAGTAGACTTGACCCCCTTGGCCTTATCCATGCGGGACTGAAAGACCTTACCCCTCGGGTCCGTCTTGGTCAAGAGAACAGCCCTCATCCGCAAGAGCACAGGGGCATACGTCTCAGGGACAAGGAAGTAATACAACATCCACAGCGCGCCCGTGATACCCGCAATGAGGACACCAACCCCCTTCCACCCCGAACTCTGGCTCAAGAACCCCCCAATAATAGGCCCCAGCACAGGCCCCAAGAACGGCGCCCCAGAAAACACGGCACTGACCCGCCCCCGGTCCGCAAGCGAGAACATGTCCGCGACAACGGTGCCCGAGTTAACCAGCGCCGAGGAGCCCAGCGCCCCAGCGAGGCCGCGGAAGGCGACGATAACAAAGATGTTGTCCGGCAGCGCGGCGACAACGTTGCACGCCACGAAGGCGCCATACGTAACGAGGAAGACGGGCCGCCGGCCGAACGCCTCGCTCAGCGGCGCCCACACCAGGGGGCCGAGGGCGAACCCCAGGACGAAGAGGGAGGTGCCCAGGAAGGCGGTCTCGTTGCTGACGCCGAGCTCTTGTTGGAGGTTGGATACGCTGCTCGTGTAGGCGGAGGAGGCGAATGTCATGGCGAGGGTTGCGAAGGCGTTGAGGGCTGCGACGAGCCAGCGCATGCCCGTGGGCATGTTTATCTGGGGGGTTCGTCAGTAGTTTGGCCTCATGATCGCGGAACAGATAAGTGCAAATTGTTGTTGTTTATGGTTATGGCTTTGTACATACCGGATTCCGTGGATCATTAGGGATGAAGTCGATCAGGTAAGGGTCCTCAGCTGTCCCCTCACCCTTCCAGTCGTGCGTGACTATCTCGCGAGTAACCAGTGCAGGCTCGCGGACGAGCCGCCAGTGCGATACGCGGGCGGGCTGGTCATCGGCCATTGAGGATTCATAGCAAACAAGAAAATCAAATGAAAGCGAGCCGAGGGAGGAAGGGCAAAGGCCTGATTCAGGGGCGCACCAAGGTTCAGAGGGCCAAGCTGTAAACCACAAGCACGAAAGGGTAGGGACACGGGGAACTGTGCCTGCTGTCCACCAGGCAACATCAATGTGCAGACTTGGCAGAGAGCACCGTCCACGTCGGCGAGGTGCAAGGCAGGACATGACTATACACCCACGAGGCCCGTAAGGCTGTCACATATCCACCCAGGGGGGGCTATTGGGGGAGCGCCGACGCTGCCAAGGATCATGTGTAAGTCAACGGGCGGGTGGGCAAAACAACATGGTGACCCTTGGTCAGTCATGCGGCTCTTGACAGGGCAGGGGTGCCATTGAAACATGTCGATCACGAACAACCTGTGCCGTACTTGAGACCAGGGTTTCAAGCTAAGATCTACTGACACCTGTGCTCTTTTTGCAAATCAAGAAATACTGATTATAATGGTAAATAGTCTGGCGGCCAATAGGGAGTCAGCTTGCGGGCTTATACGGGCTTGTGCGTGGGCCAAAGGCCGGCGGCGCCGCGCAGGGGTGACTATCCAAATCCCGATGATAGTGATAGGGCTTCAGGACTTGTGTATCATCTTGTGGATCTTCAACTTGGCGAGGGATTTTATTGATCATAGATTCTGGTGGCCATGCTCCCTATACTTCGGTATGAATATGTCAGTAACACTGATAGGTCGAATGCTGGGATTTCGCGGTACCACAAGTTTGCAACCGCCTACGAGTGTAGAAATCTAGCTGCAGGTCATGAGAGATTGTGTGGATTAGGCAAGAAGGGACAGTATGAAGTCCGCGAACATGAAATTCATTCTCTATTTGATTCAAGCTGAAGCTGCAGCGGCCTTTGCAATTGATGTTTCTACGTCAACACTACTCCTTTGGTCACCAGTCTGAATATCTGCAGAGTAATACTGAGTGAAGTCATGCTTCAACTTTGCGGGTGCCTGTTCGAAGTCGAACAATTAGTAAAATTTTCAATATACATGTAGCGTTAGATTGAAAAGGACATTCACTCACCCTCATGACGTTTGCCAACATCGCCGCTTTTTCTGGACTTTGTGCAGCCTCCCGACAGGCTCGGAGGAACTGATCAGCCTCCAGGGCATCGCCCGAGTCTTGCATGATACGCTTGAGATTCGCGGTAGTGATGCCGTCGACTACATCCTGGAATATTCCCCTGCGGATGGAGTCATACTTATCCAGTATACCCTCATCCGCAAGGCCACGATGAATTCCGATGAGGCAGTCCGCCAGGCCACCTACGTCGACCATCCCGTTCGTGAGTCCCATCCCGCCCATGGGATTACACAAGTGGGCAGCATCAGCCGCAAGCAGGACACGCCCCACACGAAAGCTGGGTGCGCAGCGCTGGTGGACTCTGTAGGGGCTCGATGAGACGACTTCGAACTGGGTTGGATCTGACAGACGGCCCGGCAAGACAGCCTGGAGCCTCTCGAGAGTCCTCTCCGGGGAGGCACATGCTTCTCTGGCCATGCTGCCAGGCTCACCGTACGTGACCCGGAACAGGTTGCCTGGACCGCCTATCCGGGCGACCATGCACCAGTTGGTCGGGTGGATGAGGAAGTTGACATCTGAAAAAGCCTCATGGTACGCGTGAACATCGTGCAGACGAACGTTGACGGCGACCAGCCACGTATCCCAGGTGTAGCCCGGAAAGGACTTGCCAAACAGCGAGGCGCGGACTGAGCTGCTTGCACCGTCACATCCGACGACGTATGATCCTTCTACTCGAAACGTCTTTTCTCCCTCGCCTTCCTTGACGATGTTAACCCATGCCGACCCAGACTCGGCGTCCTGTCCGACGTCAACAACGCGGCAGCCAAACTCCACCTGAGCGGTAGGCTGAGCCGTGACAGCCTCCATGAGGATCTCAACAACGAGATTCAGAGGCAGGCTGACAACGCCGTCTGGTGGTGCCGCATTGCCAGTGGGGACAGGGGGCTTGGGTAGTGCAGCCAGCAAGGACCCATCAGGTGCACGCCATGATACGCTCTTGGGTGAGAAGCTGCCCTTCTCCTGCATTGCGTCCAAAATGCCAGACCGACGCAGCTCATGTACGGCAGCCGGGCCGTAGTGTGTTGCTCGTGGCTGCCTGTCTGGCTCCATCGCAGCCTCTAGGACTCGGACATTGATGCCCGCTCGTGATAGATACAAGGCTAGTAGGAGGCCGGAGGGGCCTGCGCCAACAATGATCACCTATGCAACCACGGCATTAGAGGAGAGATCTTGGTGGGCTCAGAGAGGTGGGACTCACGGTCTGCATGCTTGGTTCTGAGTAGGTTGATAGTGAGTATGCTGATAGTGATCGTAGTTGATGGATCTGATCGACAGGTCGTCGTCGAAAAGACGTGGGAGATGTTCGTGATTTCCTTAGGACACTTGGCTACTGACCGTGGAGGGAAGTCCCAAACGACAAAGTCTACAATCATGCCCCATGATCCTAGAATTTAGAGAGGGGTTGGAAGACTCTTGTTGCATCACGAGCAGTTCTGATCGGCGGCGAACATGATTACGAGCGCCGAATTTCCTTTCTCAGAGGCCATATCCACCAAGGAGCATCCGCCCAGTCGTTTCGTCTTTTGTTTTGAGACGACTTAAGCTTAACGGCCTATATCTCCGATCATACCCTCTTAATTCATTTCCCCCGAGGGCATCTGGAGCTAGTCAAGGTGGATCTTCCCGAACAGCTTCCCCGTCGGCAGCTCCGTAGCATCAGCGGATGTCACCCGGTCCCTGGGGGGCGCCAGCGCCATGTGTTTCCCCTTGCATGTGGGTTGGGCCCGCGACAGGTCTCGGCCGAGCTAGGCCCAGCTTGGTCGTACTCGTACCTGGGGCACTGAATCATTGCCCGCGCCGCAGAAAACAACGACAACCCTGCTGAGACTTGATTGTCCGAAGATGTCTTGGCAAGCATAAATAAGATGACACCGACCGAACGAGCATCTAACATCTGTCAAGCAAGCTTTGAGACGGCACTAGTCGGGCGAAAATTGGATGAATTAGCCGCGCCTCACCTGCCGTGGGGGCGGCTGATGCATACACGTTCGTCGTTGGGGGCTAAGCTGCTGCGTGTAATTCTACATGCCTCCACGACTTGCATGAAATAGAGCCATTTTCGAGTTAGTCGGCTGGAGCGCTGACCTTTTCTTGTGATCATGCACAGTGGAAACCAATGCGTGGTATTCTGGGGGCAAAGCAAGACTAATAGTACACATGAGCGCCATAGGATCAGCCAGATTGGCCCACAGGATCGCAGCATCAGCGCAAGGTCCATCGGATCGCTATATCGGATCTGGACCTTCTAATATAGGAGATAGGTGATCTCGGGCTCCACTGTTACACCGTTTTCTGACACGGTCATTCCAAGACCATTTCATCCCAAGATTGAAACCAGTATCATGTCTGCCAACTGACAAGAGATAGGATGCCAACGGCGACTGACCGGGGTCCCTGACCCTCACAAGGCAGATGGCGGCAAGGCTCCAAGTCTCACAGCCTTACCTCGAACCAGCTCATGCCCTGGAGCTCCACAATATTCCAGCTTTGGCGTGCCAACTTCGATTGACCCTTGTGGTCTCCTGAGGAGATCTATCATGTTGGTCATAGCATATCTACCAAGTGAAATCCCACCGTAGATGACAAGAAATGAAGCATCAAGCAGACCACATCGTCAGAACACCTCGCCGGCCAAGTGTTCTCGACCTGATCATGGAGTCCTCATCCCAGCCTCAACGCATCGTACTCTTCGGCGACCAGACTGAGGGCGTGCTCCCGGCCATCCAAACGCTGTACAAGCGGGCGCCATCTTCCATATACATCCAGCATTTTCTTAGAGTTTCTATTGACGCTGCGCGCCGAAGCTTGGATGAGTTTTGTTCCGGCTCAGAAAAGACACAATTCCAGTTCGACTCATTTCTGACGTTGGCCGAAGAATCTTCCCATAGATCATGTCCAGACGTGGTCGTGCAAACACTTCTATTGTGCGTTGCACAGCTGGGCCATCTGGTATTGTACGTGCATCAAGCTTTGACAAGGGGGGTTCATCAACTAACCACATGGAAACAGGAAGCTCGAAGATGACCCGGAATGCTTGCACAACGCGGTGGCCGCAGGTTGGTGTACGGGTCTTCTGCCCGCTGCCGTGGCTGCTTGTTCGCAATCCTTGGTACAAGTTCTCGAACTCTGCCCGGAAACAATCACGATTGCAATTAGACTGGGAGTGGAGGCCTATAAGAGGGCACATGCAATAGAAACGAGCGATTCTATCTGGGCGAGAGTTGTCAGCGGGCTGACAGAGACGGAAGTCGACGATATCTTGACACACTTTAATTTTACCTGTGTAAGTCTCCCGCTGTATCATCCCTCTGCCTGATTACCTTCACAGAGCACACAGCTGAACTTAGCCTCAATCAGAATATTCCACCTCTAAAAGCTGCATATATCAGCGCTGTCACTTCGACATCATGTACAATCAGCGGACCTCCATCAACGTTGGACCATCTTTTCTCGTCTCAAGCATTCCAAAATCGAGGCCGTCGGCAACCGATAATTCCTCTTCAGATTTCTGCTCCATTCCATGCAGAGCATCTTCCAAGTGTACCCTACACTGTTGCCAAAAGCATACACTCAAGTCACAAGAGAAGGATCCCTCTACTTTCCTCGAGTTCGGGAAATTCAATAGAGGGACAAACGTTTCATGACCTGATCCCACAAATAATCGACGATGTTTTCCAAAACAAGATTCAAGAGAGCCACCTACTCGAGGCCTGCCAAAGGGTCTTGGACAATACACATCCCATACAACTAATCCCGGTCATCGGCGCTGGTCTTCATCGGCGTCTCGAATTGCATCTTGGAGCGGCTGGCAGCAACCTGCTCAACTCTTCTTCTCCATCCAATGCCACATCAGCATGCCAGAGAGATGCACCCTCATCATCTGAAGGCGTTGCTATCGTGGGGATGTCCGGAAGGTTCCCCGGCGCCGAGTCTCTTGACGAGTTCTGGACCGTGCTTGAGAATGGTGTGGACCTCTGCCGCCAAATCCCGTGCGATCGCTTCGACGTCAACGCTCACAACGAGGATGCCTCCACCACGTCAGCCACGGCCCCATATGGGTGCTTCATTGACAAGCCAGGGATGTTTGATGCCCGCTTGTTCAACATGTCACCCCGGGAGGCGGCCTCGACAGATCCCGGCCAGCGGTTACTTCTCATGTCTACATATGAGGCTCTCGAGATGGCCGGATACACACAGGCTCCACGTGAGGAAGAACGCGACACCAAAGTGGGAACCTTCTTCGGCCAGACCATTGATGACTGGAAAGAGTACAATGCCGCCGAGAACGTGGACATGTACTATGTCACCGGTGGCATCCGGGCTTTCAGTGCGGGCCGCGTCAACTATCACTTCAATTGGGACGGACCATCCTACAGTGTGGACAGTGCTTGTTCCTCCAGCCTTCTCGCCATCCAGCTCGCATGCAACTCTCTACGCTCAGGCGAGACCAACATGGCCGTCGCCGGCGGGTCTAACATCCTGACGGGGTGTAACATGTACGATGGTCTGAGCAGGGGTAGTTTCCTCTCCAAGACAGGGTCATGTAAGACCTTTGACAGCAGTGCCGATGGGTACTGTAGAGGAGAGGGCGTGGGTGTGGTCGTTCTTAAGCGTCTCTCAGATGCTGTGGCCAACCGCGACCCCATCCTAGCTGTCATCAGGTCTTCGGCGACGAACCATTCGGCCAAGGCAGTGTCCATCACACATCCACACATCGAGACCCAGGAGCGATTGTACAGGGATGTGCTGTCTCAGGCTGGCTTTGAGCCGGCTGAGGTCGACTATGTGGAGTGCCATGGCACTGGCACACAGGCTGGCGATGGTGCCGAGTCTATGTCTGTGTACAATGCGATCTGCAAGGCACCTCGCTCACAGCCACTGGTGCTAGGGTCGATAAAGCCCAACGTCGGTCATGGTGAAGCGGCAGCTGGCGTATCGTCTCTGATCAAGAGCATCATGATGCTGCAGCGCGACACTTACCTACCACATGTCGGCGTCAAGGGCGAGATCAACCCAAAGTTACCCCCGTTCACGGATAAGTACCGCATCGCGACACTCGGCCCATTCTTGCGCCAACAAGGACGGACCAGAAAGCTGATGGTCAACAATTTCAGCGCCGCCGGCGGGAACACTAGCATCGTCCTCGAAGATGCGCCTTTGACTCCTGGGGTCAGCTCGCTTGAAGGTGCTGAAGACTTACGCACCTCTCATGTGGTAACCGTGTCTGCCAAAACACCAGCGTCGCTCCGAGGCAACTTGGAGCGACTGCGGGACTTCCTGGCTGGGTCCACCTCGTCTGTGTTATTGGCCGACGTTGCATATACCACTACTGCCAGGAGGCTACATCACCCCCTGAGAAAGGCATATGCTGTCAAGTCCCGGGAAGACCTGGTTACCAAGCTGGACAAGGACTGCGCCGATGTGGATGGATCTGGCTCAGCTGGGAACTCCCCGAAACCGCCATCCATCGTCTTCGCCTTCCCCGGTCAAGGGAGCAGCATCGTCGGCACTGCGAGGGTGATTTACCACAGCTCTCCATTATTTCAGCGAATACTAGGCGAGCTTGACCAGTTGTGCGCGGCCCAAGATCTGCCTTCCGTTCTTCAAACACTCCTGGGAGATGCATCTGCACTGGATCCCTCACCGCTGGAGAGCCAGCTTTGCATGGCTCTGCTGGAAGTTGCACTAGTGAGGCTCTGGAAATCCTGGGGAGTCGAGCCGAGCCTCGTCATCGGCCACAGCCTCGGCGAGTACGCGGCACTCTACGCTGCGGATGTCATCTCCGCGGCAGACGTGGTCTTCCTCGTTGCCAAAAGGGCGTTGCTCATGCAGGAGATGTGCTCGCGCGGCACTCATAAGATGCTGTCGTTGCGGCAGTCGGCTGAGGATGTCAAGGTGGCTCTGGAGACAGCTGGATTGGCGTCGCTCGAGATCACTTGCATCAATGGACCTACCTCCACTGTTGTCGCTGGGCTGGAAGCCGACTTGCAGGCCTTCATGCAACAACAGCAAGCGGCGGGTGTCACATCGGTTCTTCTGGATGTCCCCTACGCCTTCCACTCGGCTCAGCTGGATCCCATTCTTGATGCATACGAGAACAGCACGTCTGGTGTCAACTTCATGAGCCCAAGAATACCCGTTGCATCCAGCCGCCTTGGGTCTGTTGTTGAGCAGGACGGAATTTTCAACTCTTCCTATCTTTCACGGCAGGCCAGAGAGCCTGTTCTATTTGCTCAGGCAGTGACAGCCTGCCAAGAGACAGCAAAGGTGGATCAAAACACACTGTGGTTGGAGATGGGTCCGGGTTCTACCTGCGTGTCCCTGGTGAGGCAGTCTCTTGGCACTGCACCAGCTCATGCGCTTTCGACACTCGACAGCAAGAAGGGCATTTGGGAGGGCATCTCATCCGCACTAGCTACACTTTACTCCCGAGGCATCAACGTCAACTGGGTTGAGTTCCACAGAGATTACAAACAGTCCCTCTCTGTCATCAGCCTGCCACACTACGCCTTCGACCTCAAGAACTACTGGCTGGATTACACGAGCCGCAAAGACCGCGTGGCCGCCCCAGCTGAAGTTTCCAAGCCAGCCCCCAAGTTCACGTCATCATGTTGGCAAGAAATCGAGGAAGAGAATTTTGGCGCATCGGAAGCATCAGTCAAATTCCTCAGCGACCTAAACAGGCCCGAGCTTGCTGGCATGGTTCACGGTCACGCTGTGGGGGGCATAAGCCTTTGCCCCAGCTCAGTTTATGCTTCAATGGCGTTTTCATGCGCCCTCTACATCTTCCAGAGGCGCGATGCTTCTCTTGGTGCTGATGAGGTCCCTCCCATGGATCTGTCCGACATGGAGATTTTCAGCCCCTGTGTTGTGTCAACGGATGCCGACCAGCCACAAGTCTTGCTGATCACAGCCACTCAGCACTCCCCATCGAGTCCCGTGGAACTCATTTTCAGCACATCATATGATGACGAGGAGACGTATCGCCAGAATGCGCGGTGTGTCGTCCATCTCACCTCCAAGGCTGCCGCGTTCTCTGAGGCGAACAAGAACCTCTACCTCATCCAGGACAGGGCGGAGATGCTGCGCCGCAAGGAGCCGGAAGGTGACGTGCACAAGCTGAAAAAGAAGATGGTATACAAGCTTTTCAAGACAGTGGTCGACTACGCGCCCCGCTACTTCGGAATGGAGGACCTTCTCCTGAGCTCTGATCGCCCGGAGTCATGCGCCCGGCTTTGCTTTGATACTCCAGCTGAACCGGAAAACTTTGTCCACAACCCATTTTGGATCGACAACTTGGCCCAAATTGGAGGCTTCTGCCTCAATGTCAATCCACCCTCTGGCCAAGACGATGTCTATATCTCCCACGGCTGGCAGAGCATGCGCATCCTGCGCCGCCTATCGGACCAGGAGAACTATGCCTGCTACGTCTGCATGCAGCCGTCAGATACACAACCAGGAGTTTGGTCGGGTGACGTCTACGTCTACAGCGGCAACACTGTGGTTGCTCTTTGCATGGGGCTCAAGTTCAAGCAGATGAGGAGGACGCTGCTTTACAACCTGCTCGGCCACGCCTTACCCAGCAAGCTGTCGCCGTCGGCGCCACCAACTCCACCTACCCTGTCCAGGTCGCCATCGGCGGCGCCACTGAGTCGCGTCAACACTGCCCGCTCAATAGGCACGACCCCATTCCCGGTCCTTGAGACCCACAAGCCTCGCGTCAGCTTTGCGGATGTACTCAGTGTCATTACAGAGTCGGCAGGGCTAGAACCTAGCGATGTATCGGACGCCTCTACGGAATGGTCGAACCTCGGGATCGACTCACTCCTCACCATCACGATCCTTGAGCAGCTCCGAAAGCTTACCAGCATGGACCTTGCCAGCTCATTGTTCACTCAATTCTCAACAGTCGGAGATCTCAAGGTGTACTTCCAAGGCCAGCTTGAGGCAAAGAGCCCCGTCGAGCCAGAAGTCATACGACCCTGTAGACCCAGGGACACCTCATGCTCAAGCAGAGCCAGGTCGAGGTCATTCCTGCCCGCTGCAGTCAGCCGGCTCAGAACATCTACCTCTGTCTCCTCAAGCTCAAGGTCATCCGAGGCTGATAGTGCCATTGACGTGGGTAGCCGGAGCAGCGGGTGCTCGGACTCTGCTGAACTCCTCATGTCCATCATCGCGAGAGAGGTGGGCATCAGCCGTGCAGAGATTTCGCCATGGACCAAGTTTGCCGAGCTCGGTCTGGACTCGCTGCTCACCATCACTGTCTTGGCTATGTACAGAGAAGAGTCCGGAATCAGCCTCCCATCTTCATTCTTCAATGACCATCCGACTCCCAACGACGTTGACGCGACCCTTAACTCAGCGAAGCAGTCTCCCCTGACGTCGGTTGCATCGGAAGACTTCGAGCACAGCTCAGAGTCAGTCAAGGAGATGGCACCTAGCGTGGAAGAAACACGGTATGAAAGCAAGCCAATCCTGATCCAAGGCACACCACGTCCTGACGGCCAAGCTCTCTTCCTCCTACCAGACGGCTCAGGTTCGGCACTGTCGTACATTAACATGCCGCCGGTGACCAAAACATCGTCCCTTCCGGTATACGCGCTCAGCTCGCCCTTCATCTCAGACCCGGATGCCTACGACCTGACCCTGCCAGAGGTCGCAGCCATCATGCTCCGCACGGTCCGCAACCTGCAGCCAGCCGGACCTTATCTCATCGCAGGCTGGTCAATGGGAGGCATCTTGGCGTACGAAGCAGCTCGACAGCTCCTGGCTGCGGGGGAGGCCGTTGACCTCCTGGGGTTAATCGACAGCCCCTGCCCACGGACGCTCCCCCCTCTCCCAGCGCCGACGCTTGACGTTCTCGACAAAGCTGGCCTATTCTCCGGCATCGACGGGAAGAGCACCGTCTCGGTGCCCACGAGGAAGCACTTCCTCGCTAGTGTCCGCGCTCTGGAGCACTACACCCCCCAAGAGATACCCGCCTCCGCAGCACTAGGCAAGGTGGTTGCAGTGTGGGCGAAAGATAGCGTGCTCGAGGGCGTTGTTGACCAGACTAGGCGCGATGCAGTCATGACAGGAGATGAGATCGCTGGCGAGGCGAGGGACTGGCTTCTGGGGAAGAGGAAGGACTTCGGTGCTGCTGGGTGGGATAAGATCACGCGAAGGGGGGTGACGGCCAGGTGCATCGCTGGGAACCACTTCTCTATCATGTCACCGCCATTGGTAAGCATAATCTTCAAGCTCATACTGCACTGTGCAGTCCCACTAACAAATTCATGGCAGATTAATGACGTGCAATCTGCCCTGACCGATGCACTGTTAGAACTCGGACATCACTGATTGTTTCGAGCCTGGCTTTCTGACACATTGCCGTCGTTCTGAAAATGGCCAGGCCAAAGTATTTCTACTGTCGCTACTGGAGTTTTTTGGTCTAGTTTTATAAGAGAAAGTGTATGCCTCAGACAACGCTAGGCTTCAACGGTGTCGCGGCGTTTGGTGGGGACGTCTCATTATACCCATATCCATAGACCAGCTTGATCAAAATACTATGCTCAGTTCCTCCTCGGAGGAGGGGTATGGGAATTTTCGACATGTTACGTTCGCGCGAAACGGTATATGGAGCAGGGAATCTGCTCGAGTCCATGACAAATTCTTCGAGTCCAGCTTCATTCGTAAGCATTCATGAAAGTTCTCTGAGAAAGATCTCACTTCCAGTGGCGACCTCGGCGACTTCTTCGGGTACCAAGTATGAGAAACCGCCTGCCATGATTGCTTTGACAGCACGACGGTGGCGATCGAGATGCTGTCACTCTTTGCCAGCATCGCCATGGTTGAGGGTGTCAACAGAATAAGACATCTGGAATGGCATGGATGGGGTAACGGCACTAATCAGGTTTAGCCTCCAAAATCAGGACTGGCTCATAAACCGCTTTACATGGCCTCCTTCACTTAAGTCGTTGAGCGCCTTGGGTTCATATTCAGGGCAGCATCTAATCACGATCATATGTGAACGAACTCGTTTGGCGCCAGACTGCGTCAAGAGCCGCGTGGACTGAAGACGCGTTTCGAGTACGCGCTTTGATCATGACTAGGTGCGCCTCGATGGGAAGATCAAGGACGATCGTTAGTGTAGTGAAACTGCTATCGTTCAATGTTACGATTGAGCTTGGGTACCTAGTTCTATCATCACAAGTTCTTCAAGGTATGCTTTAGCCAATCGAAAGTCATATACTATGGAGATATCGGGACTGATGCTTGTGAGATCATGTGGAAGAACTCGCGAGCGGGTATAGTACCTCGGCCCGTACACGTTTTTCGGTTATGGACTATGTGATTTAGCAGCGCAGCACTCTCAACGGTTCAACAAGCTTAATTCTCCACTAACTCGAATCATCGTTCTTGTCAACGGGCTAGCCGAGCCCAACCCTGCCTCCAAAACATACTAACAAGGTTAGCACCGCAGCGTGCACACCGCGATTCCGCTTTACCGCTTTACATACCAAGTCATGCGTTGGATCACCAAGACCTTGCGTTCAATGTCACAGTCCATGAGGAATCATTTCTAGTCGATTTCAAATAGCTCATTATATTGCACCAGAGGACTTCAAAATGGCCTGGGAGCGATGCTTCCTAGCCTTGTCTGTGTGACACGAGGCTGAGGCTATTTGCCTAAGTACCTAGTCTTATACACTGTTATTAGCGCTGTGGTCTTTTTCCAACGCCGGGCCTTTGAGCGTTTATCACTGTGCGAAATGCTTTGCATGGCCTCATATCGCGATCGGACCCAGGCCGGCTGATTCAAGAGCTGTATCAATGTGCTTAAGCACATCTGAGGACTCTCCATGTGAGCCCCCAGGGTGCTGCGCAGCGCCGGCAATTGAAATGTCGGATATGAGCATGTGAAACATATATGACGGAAGTATTTGACGAACCGGTGAGTAGTCAAGTCACATAAATAAGAGCAATCTCGTTCCCAACAATAAAGGTTGGAAGGATAAAGTCGTTTTCATTCCTGTTCACTTCTGATTCAAGATCTTTTGAGGAACTCTCTTGAAAGAACCCTTGGTAACAGACGACCACCGCGAACATGACCTCAGCCCTTGCCGTCGCCGGGGGCGTGCTTGCCCCTCTCTCTATAGATCATACTGCTTTTGCCCCTTTTACGGTGGCTAAGGGTATTCCACTCACCAGACCTAAGACCCGAATGCACGATTACGATTCTTGGTACAAGATCTATACTGGTCTGGACCACGGAGAGATGTCTAATGCTGGTGGCGATCTCCCTGACATCAAGAGTAGGTAGCTTCTGAACGCAGAGATTCTGTTAAAGCTGAGCCGGACTTGGAGAACTTTCATAAGCCCCATTCGACAAGACTGCTCATTTCTCACCACCTTCCCCCAGGGGCTATCTCTCTGTAGCATGGTGGCTAATCTCGTATACTACAGTGTTCGACTACTATGGCGAGCATCTCGGAGGGCGTGTAGATCATGGAGCGTATGTTCCTTTTCTCTCGATCACATTCACTCTCATGAACAATCGCATTTACCTTAATCGTGGAGGTAAATTCCAGCACGAGGATCGGGACTGACTGCGAAATTTAATTAATACAGATGGCTTGCACCTGGTTCGTCCGCGATCGTCCCAGTCATGGACAAGGACAAACGCGTACGACAATCTATCTATACCCTATTCACTGCCAACAATGATGCGATATGTGTTGCTCTCATCACCACAAGCTTCGCAGGGCTGACAGGTCACTATGCGTGGCTCGGAGACTTGGGCTCAGAGTGTGTTGGCGACAATGACCTGATGGGTTCATGGTACTGTAAGTCTCTGCGACACAGGATGGGCATATATATACCCTCACACTTCATTATTTGGCGCACGATCATGTCAGTTAACAAATGAGATCAGTTGGAGGCATTGTAGTTCCTGGGACTAACCATTATGTAAGTAAAATTTGCTTCTCCTCCCAGGCATCGAAGCAAATCCACGAGTGGAGCTCTTTTGTGGAGTAGCAATCGATAGTCTGTGCCTCACAGTTCAATAGCTGATGACGAGACCCAGCCAAATTGCCTTTGGATCGACAGAGACGGTGGCCAGCCTGCGACAGCGTTTCAAGTCAAATGGCCGGAAATGCTCCCAGTCAAGAATGATAGCCGCATCGGGAAGACTGTCAAGAGCACTGGAATATGCCAGACGCCTACTTTCCACATTAGTGAGTTAACTCAAAGATTTCCGCGACGCTTGGATTAGTGTGTTGGCCTGCAAAACAGCAGTACCATCCCTCAAAACCCACGAGATTCGTCTTGGATCTGTTCGATCATGTGCTGAATACCTCTTCATGTAGACCAACGCTACGATCCCACCAAAATCTTCTACGAAGAACCAGAAATCGACGCCCATGGCAGGCCTGTGAAGAAGCCCAACGCGTCCCATGATCCTAGTCACACTAGACCGCGGCGCTCGGTCGCGGCCGCCGCCAGCCTTCGTTTCAAGCAGAAGTACGATAACATGCTGGTGATTAATGACCTTGATGATCACCGTGCCCATACACTCTGCGGGTCGAGTTCCTCTGCTGGGCCAAACTTCGTGAATCCGAAGGACGGCTTCTTCTGCGATATGCAGACGAAGACAGTCTACCCAGTGTGTCTTCCACAGAACCACACCACTGTCTGCTTCGATCTAGAACAGAACGAGCTCGGTAAGATGCCCTTCAGAGTCCGTGATTTGAATCTGAAAGTGTCTGCGGCATATTTCAGAATACAGAAGCCATGATAAACAAAGCATACTGTTGCTAACAGAAACATGCGATATATAGCTGGCCCAGGGCTCCAGAAGCGGTCAGTTCCGTATGCTGTCCAGGACTGGAGGGTTAATAGAGGCAAGTGGGCCAGCATACCAGTGGAAGAGGAATAGTCCTCACTCAATGAGTGTAATGGGCTCTCAGCTAGCCATTAAGCAGCCAAGATGGAAATTGTGAGGATCTTGGGTGGCTGAGAACCAGAGTTGGCATCGTTGCTTCGCTTGAATTCTAATTGTTCTTTTCGTTTAATTATGGTTAATAACTCTCTAGTTGGGTCTTTATCAGGACCATAATTTCAACCCGCGTTGACAGTGTGTTTATAATTACTATTTAAGAGGTTGCCACGCTAGAAGAGAACTCAGATTATGGGGCCAAGGGTCCTTTGATGCGGCTACGACGTATCAACATTTTGACCGTGTAGCGATAATACGGTAATTCACATGCTACCAAATCTTACCCCTTAAAGCGACAGATCTCCTCATCTGGGGAGAGTGTTCATTGGAAATCCGATAGTCAACTGGAAGGCCTTGCGTTGGTGGGTCTGGTTGCCATGCTCGTGGCCTGCGGCTAAGGGTGTGACTGTAGTGCCACCAGTGGACCCAATGCTCCACTGAATGTAAGTGATCTCAGTAGTCGAACAAGTCATCTCAGGGCACCAACAACCCGAGGTACCACGTCAGTCCCCACACTGCTGCCTATTCACCCCAAATACGTCCTTATAGAGATCCTCGAAGATGGCCATCCACTAAAATATAATTTGAGACTCCCGAGCAGTCTTCTCTTTACCCTTCATACAACCATGGCCGCCACTAGCCAGTCTTTGGAAGAATACCGAAGACAACTCCAACAGATTGACGACCAAACGCGTCTCCGTTATCTCAACAGTTCGCCGCCGCGACTCAAATTCTGGTCTCCTCCAGAAGACTTGGACAAACCCAGGCTCCCATATATACCTGGCTTTACTGTCGATATTCGTCGGCATGTTCCACCATCTCCTTTTGGTGGTCCTGACTACGGCATGGGAGCTAGGGAAGAGCTCTCAGAAGGCTACCTCCGAGGAATAACACAGAGTCAGCTGATTTGCAAACATCCTGGCGCTGATACACCTCTGCCAGCCCAGTCCGAGACCGCTGAGCTTACCGTTATGGCACCAATTGCCATTGGCGGCGTTCGAGGGGCGCAGGTCGTTGCTTGCGAGATTTCCCCTCGATCTGAAGGTGGAATGTCATTGAACGCTGTTGCCAAAATCTACGATCCGATGTATTACAATTTTGAGTACCTCTCCAACCACGAACCTTGGGATACGGTGTGGCAAGCAGACTCAGACTACAGCCGGGAGGCCGCCGCCTACGAACATCTGCAAAAGAATGTGACAACCTTTGCGCCCCAATATTTTGGAAGCTGGACCTTCGATCTCCCAATTACAAGTAGGGGAGTCCAAACGTCCAGATCTGTCCGAATGATTCTGATCGAGCGACTCGACGGAACGTGTATGCGGGACATGCGGGTTCGAAATGACCCCGACCCGGAGGAGCCCGACGACGCTTTTCACTACCCAGAGGATTACAGATTGGAGATACTCGCCATCGCTATGGATGGACTTGTTCGAATTCTCCATTCCGGGCTTGACCAAAGAGACTTCGCAAG
The DNA here is from genome assembly GCA_023522825.1 of Diaporthe ampelina. Lineage (NCBI taxonomy): Eukaryota > Fungi > Ascomycota > Sordariomycetes > Diaporthales > Diaporthaceae > Diaporthe > Diaporthe ampelina. The sequence goes on from JAMFTM010000234.1 coordinate 23,273, forward strand.
CCGTAATGTCATGCTCGTGCCTAGCACCAAACCATCTGGCCAGGTCCCGGTCATATCTGGCCTACCACTACCACGCGTCGTGCTTGTCGATTACAATATGTCCGTTGTATACGGCCTCGCCGACAAGAACAGCCATTTCCAGCGTCGCAGATCGCTTCCAACCAACCCAATGCAGCTATGGTGGGGCTTGCCTATGAATGATTTCGTTGGTTGGGTTCCTCACAAGTGGCATCACAATCCAGATCTGAAGAGGGAGTGGCTCAAGAAGATGTTCGGCGGGACAGAGCAACGAAAGCTCTATACGATGTATGAGGAGCCTGAAGATACTTCGACTCACGAAAGTCGAGCTAGTGGAAGTCATAATGGCGACGAAGAGCTGAATGACCATCCAGTTCTTCTGAGATGTATTCCGTGGAATCCCGTGTCCGATGAAATGAAGGCACTGAAAGCCAAATTGGTGGCAAAACAGGAAGCTTCTGGTTCCTCAGCACCACAGGAACTGTCAGTGCCTGTTCAGAAAGCCAATGAGAATTGACCAACCTGAGTATGGAGTGGAAATGAAATAGGGTAGTAGATATTTGCAGGGAGATTCCATGGTTTACTATGAGTTAATATATAATATCCTAGTATTTCATCCTTTAGATAAGACCTCTAATTATTAGGAATTCCCCTAATATATAAGGATTTACTAGTTATAATAAAATAAAGATAAATAGATTACCTCCTACTCTTACCTTTAATAAGAGTATAAGTATATAATATATATACTTTTTTATTCCTACTTTCTTATAAGTTATATACTTAGAAACTCTTAATTAATTAAATTACTTAATTTATTTTTATAATTAATTAATTATTAAAAATAATTAATTTAAAATTATTATTAATTATATTATTATTAAATAATATTTTATTATTTTTATTATTATTAATATTTTAAAATAAAAGTAAATAAGAAGATTATAATTAATTAGATTAATTATATTATCTTTATATATTAGTTATATTTAATTAAATTAATTATTTAAATTATATTTTTCTAATTAAATATTTTCTTTTTTAAAAATAATTATATTTTATTAACTCTTTTTTATTAATTATATATATAAATACTTTTTAATTATTTAATTAATATTTATTTTTTTTATTTATATTATATATTATTTAATAATTTTTAATAAGTTTTTATTAATAATATTAGTTTTAATTATTTATTTTTTAAATTTTATTATTTAAACTTTTATTTTTTAATTTTTTTTT
>JAMFTM010000235.1:0-21331 GCA_023522825.1 Diaporthe ampelina
ACCCAGCCCGGTGCGGGTGCAACACTTGCAACACGGCGACCGCTGCTTTTCCACCTGGAAACCTGGATTCCAAGATTCTGAACGGCAGTGCGTCTTCGCGGGCAAGAAGATTCTCGCTGCACGTCAAAGTTTCGTAGCTGTCGAGGCTCATCTCCTGTTTATCAATTTCTCCTTGTTGTGAAATCCGGGGCTCTCTCCTTGAAGATCCAATCTCTGGGTTTATTTTCAGAACTAAACCCACCGGCCGCTGGCACCCGGTGGAACCCAACGCCAAACACCATCGCTTCGACCCACAGCTGCACCTTACACGACCTACTGTGTGCATGTCCTCCCTGGCGCACCTAAAACCCTGGGCCCTGAGATTCAGTAATACCCCCAGAACTAATCAATGCATCCAGACACAGCCCTCCGGCCCTCTTCACAAGGCACACCTGTGTCACAAATAGCGTCTATACGTATACGCGGCAAATTCCAGCTCTGTCTTCGGGCAATTTGTGGACGACCCTTTCATTAATGTGACGCGCCGATCGATCGCCCTGCCACGGAACACTGCACTGCCAGACTGCCAGATTGCACGATCTCTTGGGCAAATCGCCCTCACCCGGCGTCAACCCCGGACGCCCATGCGCCTGGGTTCTTCGGCTCTCCCACTCCGTCCGACGCCAAATGCATCACCTCGCACAGAGGCCCCTGCTGGGGCTCTTGGCCTGCGGCACGCTCCCGTCACACATCCCCTCCGTTCCGTCCGCCCCGGGGGGCCTCCACCCCACCCGCCAGGCGCCGCCGGGCGATCTGGAATCAGCGGCTTCGCGAGGATGGCAGCTGACACAGCGCTACTAGCTGTAGCCGAAAAGCTTAGCTGTATGGATTCCGGCCCCCTTTGCTCTCCACCTGACAGATCTCATTGCCCACAAAGCTGCATCAGCTTTTTTGGGTGTTTGTTCCAGTCGATCCAACGAACAAGCCAGCATGAGCTCTGCTCAAGTACGCGCCTCTTGCCTCTAGTATCATTGTACCTGTGTAATCCACCCGGGACGTGTCCATCGCCCGACCTTCTCTGGGATCAATCAACACCTATGAGACACTAGCCGACTGTATAATCTCGCATTGAATAAATCCCTATGGGAAACAGCCTAGCAGCAGAATGGCACCCCACGCAATACTATCCCATGAGGTATTTATAGAGGGTAATCTCATGGTATGTTATCTCAGATGGGGTAAACCCAATAGTAGGTTCTTCAATAGGAAGTCATCCCTCACGAGGTCCTTCAATAGGAGGTTATCCCGCAGGAGGTTGTCCCATAGGAGGTTGTCCCATAGGAGGTTGTCCCATAGAAGTTGGTAATCCCTTCATAGAAAGGACCAGAGGACAACATCCCGTGGGATAACCTCTTATAGGATAGCTAGAGTAGGATCTAACCCACTGTCGTCCAAATGCATCTAGTATTAGTAAGGTACTACAAGTAACTCAAGCTCCTGCCGACGAATTGGCACACTACAGCCACTCACTGAAGCTCTCGATCCACGGCTTGTTACTCCGGCTGTAGTCCAGCCCATGGCGGTAAGAAGTCTTGAGCTCCTCCTGGTCAATCCCACAGTGCTCCTTGCCATCTCGACCCTCAAACCAGCCCAGCCCGTAAGTCTGGCCCACGCCCTCAAGGAAATCGACAATCTCCCGGTTGCCCAGCTTCTCCGTGCCCACGAAATTCCACAGCATCTTGCTCTGGTGTATGAATGCCAAGACGCTGGCGATCGTGTTGGGCTGGCGCGGGAGGAACGGTTTCCGCCGCCGCACAAACACCACCGTGGCCACGATGCCCATATACAGCAGAATGAAAATGGCCATGCTGAGGGAGATCCAGAAGGAACCCGCGGTCTCCTGGCCCGAGCTGATATTGTCGCCGCCCCGTATGGTGTGGTCCTTGACCATCGCTGCGAAATCCTTACCCTCCACCGCAGCGAGGCTCGTCACCAGCACGGTCAGCACCTCGGTCATGACGCTGCCGAACCCCACAGCGAAGACGAGCCAGTGCCCGTTCGCCAGCGCACAGAGGGCTACCCACCCAAACGGCATGGCGGTGTAGTCCAGCGTCAGCGTCTTGGGTGCCGCGTGCCGCTTGTACAGGATGAAGAAGGGCTCCATAATCCTCACGTTCGTGTCGAGCGCGCCCCACGCGAGCTTGATGCAGACTGCTAGCGCGGTCGCCACCCACGGTGCCTTGTCGGTCATGTAGCCTGCGGGTGTGAACAGGAAGATGGGGAGCAGGGCGGTAAATAGGAGGATGCCTGTGATGAAAGGGACGCAACCCGCCGCTCGCAGAATGAGGGGATGCGGATTGAGTGACAGGTGGAAGCTGTGCTCGAAGCTGCCTCTTCTCGGGCTGTTGGCGACCTGGCCAGTGGCCATCGCGGTCAAGTAGACGTCCTCCGAGGGTGGTAAAGGGGCGAGAGACGAATTCCGAAGCACATATCGCTTATCAGCCAATCTCTTGTGGATGTCCTCGTGCGTGGCTACATCCATGTCTTTGAAATCCCTATTCGTTGTTAGCGATACGCGGCCAGCCTCACGACGGCAATTGGTGAGACTGAGCAGAACTTCCGAGCATGCATGGTTCCACACTTACATGAGAATGTGAGAGACGTTCGCCATCGCTGCTAGGCCAGCTATTCCCCTGACGTCGGCAAGGAGGCCAGAGCGACGTGTTTGAAGCTGGTAGAAGAGCACAGCACCCATCACTGCGATGGAGTAAAAGACCACTTCAAGCACCCTCGACCACGTTGGATCTATCAGAATCCTTTTGACTCCGTCTGGGTTCTGGGTTCTCGTTTCGCGGTCTGGAGTGAGAATGATGCAAGCTGAGGTCAGAGTCGGTATGGCCGAGACGGCAAGCAGAGAAGCCATTGAGGAAACCATCACCGCGTAGTGGCGTAATTGATATGCATAAAGCGGCCTGAGAAAGCTGATGTTGGTGATATAGTCGACGTTCAGTGTCTCTGCGGCGGTGGCACCCCCTTCCTTGGATAGCTGATAGTAAGCTTCCAGCCTTCTTACCTCCAGGTCGGTTATTTGCCACAGCACACCATACAGGACAGCGAGAATTGTCGGGAGGAACTTGACGACGAAGTATATGCCGGGGTTGATCTCCTGCGGCGTGTTGAATGACACCAGAGGTCTCTTGGTCGACGACTGGTACAGTGATTCCGTCAACCCTCCAAGGGTCACTGAGATCAGAATTAACGTGGAGAGATACGGCCAACGCATCGAGACTGGCTTCCAGTCTGGATGTGGATAAAAGGTCTCCGTCCGCTTGGCCTTGCGCTGGAACACTCTATCCGTCCTGGCATCTTTTAGCTCGGCTAGCTCCTCAGACTCAACCGCATCTCTAGCCATTGGCTGCGAGCTGGCATCCATTTCGTGATAGCAGAGACTCCCGTCCTCGTGGTCGTCAGAATCCGGGTCTTCAAGGATGACCTGGACGGCTTGGCCGGCTCGATCTGCCGCGCTCTGTGCAAGTGCCTTGCGGGTAGCAGCACGACTCAGAAATGACTTTCGGTAGAATAACATTGTGGGCGAAATAAGCGAGTCGTCAACCGGTCCAGTGAGCAACAACTCTACCTCTCGAATCGTCATTGGTGGTTTCAGCCCCACGCCTAGGCCATTCGATAGTTTCCCTGCCTTCTCTTGCTCCCTCCACGTGGAGATCTCGACATCTGTGTATGTTGGCGTTGATACTGGCGGCTCTATTCCGTCTATAGCCGCGGCCGCAGGAATCAAGGCGATATCCATGCTCTCTCTCCCCTCCGCGATATTCCAGGACATAGAGTTGTTGTAAGGGGCATATTGCCTCGAGTCCCTGCTCTGCGTGCTCATTGAAGGCTCTAAAGAAGAGTGCCTAGATTCTTGGATCTCTTGGTACACAGTTCTTCCATAGCTTGGGTTCCAAGGTTTGTACTGCGGTCTTGGTGTATCTGTGACGGTCCTAGACTGCTGCGTCGATAACGAGACCAGGGATTCCCGTCCTCGAAGTGAGGGTGACGAGGACAGACTCGGACTTCTTGGAGGAGTGGCTCCGCCTTGATAGTAGCCACCAAATTCCAACTCGGCGACGTCGCTGAAGCTTTCTATCCGGGAGCTGAATCTTGGGTCTGGAGAACAGGGATTTTCGTCTTCTGGGTTTCCATGCCGATGCCAGTGTGAATAGTCCCCGGACTGAGCCATGGTATCAATGGCAGGCACTCAAAGTGTGCTTATCTGTGATTTCGATGCCCCTAACTGAGTGAAAAAGTTGAGCGAATTGGGATACGTCTTGCTGTCATCGTTTAGTGCTCAAGCGAGTGGAAACGAGGATGGGAGGCGGCGACATTATAAACAGAGACTTTATCACAATGATCAGACAACGCAGATACCCTAGGGTAACTTCAGAACAAGTGAAATGTGAGAGATGTTTCCAACAAAGAAAATAACACTGGAGAAGAAGTAAGACCGGGGGTTGAGACCGTACTGACAGGCTCCGATGCGGCTGAACTTCGTCATCAACCCGGGCCCGCGCTAGACTGGCTGGGTGTGACACCCAAAGACTGTCGCTCGTCGAATGGGTCTCAGCTGCTGGCGCCACGTTGCCGACAAGGTCATGACCAGATTGCAGACGAGTAGATCTCAGATCTTAGAGCAGTCTGCAACATCTCCAGCGAACGTGATGAAGCAGAGAAAGAAAAGTGGCGGGCAAGGATGGAGCACATGTTCGAATGCTGAGTTACGAAGTTGGCTGGACCAGCCTGTGCGGGATTCTGCAGCCACCGCCGAAAAGCAAGCGCGCTCGCCCTCCCAATTCAGTGCAGAGGCGTGCCGACATGGGCGTTCCGCACTATTGGTCAAAGCCATCATCGAATCTTGTTCCACCAGCAGAGGCTCTCGTGCAGGTGTTATTCCAAATGAGGACGTCTCTATGGTGGGTTCGGACAGGCTCGCAAGGGAAATACGCCCGGGTAGGCGTTGGCCGTGTCTGCTGCTGGCCGGCGGCAACATGTGCAGTTCTCTGTGCGATTGATCACCCCGAACGAGACTGTTTCATGGCCGTGATTTGGTGGCCGTGGACCAGACTTGGTGAGAAGTCAAGACGATATATTACATGGCGCCTAGAAGCTTGTCAGCTGCTACTCAAGACAAAGGAATCCTTGCGAGTGATCAACATCGCCTGCAGGAAGATCGAAGACTCACATCTCGCATACCGTGGGCGAAAGGCAAGGTCAACCTGAAGCGAATGTCTGCAAATGTTGTTGGCGGGCGCTAATAAGTGGCACACGCCTGGACTGCCCATGCGAACCATTGGAGGGTCGCCCACCACCTGCCGTCAGCGGTCAGCGGCCAGCCGGGTCCACGGCTCCCAGCTCCCCAGGCCATGATCCCGGGATGTGGAATTTAATCAAGACCGCGTATGCAACCACTGCAAGTTAAGACTACCGGTGCCTGTCAATGGGCAAGAGATCCTGGCCCAGTATATTTCGCCGTGTAAAAAGAAATGAATCTTGCGCCCGCTAGAATATTTGAAGGGGTGAAGAGACGGGTCCTTATTGCTTAGCTCCTCTTCCCCACCTGGCCGTCTTGTCATACTTTGACAGCTCATGAAAAGCTCTCTTAATACGAAACATTAATTCTATCTTAATCGATTTGCACGTGGCCTTTCAGCAGCACTGCTCATCTCCTGGGCCGGGGCATACGCTGTCCCAGACACCAGAGCTCGATTTCGAACAAAGATTCACCCACACTTCCATTCCCTGCCTCGAGGCCTGGCAACTCAGTTCGTATCAGATATACGGACGGAGGTATGACGCGGTGTCGATGTCCAATGTTGTGGTACTGTGTGCCGAACCACGCGTGTCATAAGGTCGTCCAGTTGTTTAGGTTCCCAATTTTGTTTCCCTGACACTGGCGTAAATTGTGCTGTGGTACTTGTCGGACCAACAAGGAGATCCAATCTATCTTGCTCCAAGCTCTGCATACTTCTCTCAGCCAGCTCCTGCAGTACAGCGGGTATGTCATTGTCTGCAGAGGTGTGTGCCACCTTCGGTACTTGAGCGTGATCGACCAGAGGGCATCCGTATATTTTGTGTATGGTATCGCCGTTCGGGATGCGGCCCTGAGATAAAGAGGAACTAGTCCGAACGTGCGCTATGTCTATGTAGGAGTGCCCCTGCGACCAAGACCATTGTGTACTGGTGCTGGTCAATTCACTAGTCTGCTGAGCTGGTCAGTGAAGCTCCTGGGACTCACTTAACGACGTTGGGACCCGAAGTGTTCACCTTGATCTGAATCCCCTTCGATGGAAGCATTCCGTTCGTCTTCCTTCGTCTCCCATACCAATTCAACCCAACGAGTCGACTTCGGAGACTTTGACACCATCTCACGGCTCCTTCAGAACCTCTCTCCACTGCAATCAACCTGTCTTCGTCATACATATGGCTTCGATGATCTTCTCAGATGATGAGGCCAAGTACCTTCGGGCAGTCCTCAAGTGGCAGGAAAAGCCACCCAACGACAAGCGCGCAAGCTGGTTCCTGGGCTTGCGCATGCCAGAAAAGAAGCCCGTCGGCGAGTTTCGAGTTTTGGTGATCGGGGCCAAGGGTGTGGGCAAGACGTCCATTCTAAAGAAAGTGAGTCAATGTTTGAGCCAAATTGTTGATGTTCTCAGCTCATAATGTGTCGCGGTAGTTCTGCACAGGTGTTTTCCCCGACCCGTCGAGTCTGGCCGCATCAGGCAACATCAACGGGTGCCGACGTAACATCACCATCGAGTCAAATGAGGGCAAACAGGTCGAGTCAAACCTGTATACCGTCGATGCTCTCGAGCTGCCCGTCGAGCACCTCTCGTCGCCTGAACATCTCTCCCAGGCCTTGGCCATCACAGACGCTGCGGTTCTTGTGTACGACATCACCGAGCCCGCGTCACTCACTTATCTCAAGTCACTCGCAAACAACATCTACAGCTCGATCCACCCAGGCAGCACCGCAAACACCCCAGCCAAGAAGAAAGGCGGGTTCCACCTCCCCGGCTCACCCACCAGAAGAGACACCTGCGACGTCACTCGAAACTCAAAACCATACCACTTCCTCCTCATCGGCGCAAAGCGAGACGTACCCGACCCGCTCCGCGAGGTATCTTGGCTCGAAGGTCAGATCGCCGCAGAGGAGTTCTTCGGCCCCTCAGGGATCGCCGCGGGTGCGAGCGTGGGCTTCATGGAGGTGTCAGCTCGCACGGGTGAGCAGGTCGGGGCCATTTTCCCGTCGCTGGGCCGTGAGGTGCTCAAGAGTCGGAGGGAGAGGCAGGCGTCGTCTTCGCAGAAGTACTTACTGTCGGCACAAGGATCTGGTGGGTTGTCTGGATGGGACATTTCTGACTTTGACCATGATGCGGACGATACTGATGATGACGGGCATACAGATGGGAGCAGCACCATGGCGGGCTCGGTGAGGCGGAGGTGGGCTGCGTTGAAGGCGAGCTTGGCCGCGTCGATTTTCAGGAGGTGAGGGGCGTGGTAACGAAAGTTGTAATTGTGTCTAAATGCGTTTGATTAATAAAGCGGGTACAGTGGCAGCAGTTCCTGGTCAGGGAGGTGTGTTCCCGGGTTGAAGACGGTTGCTAATGCTCAGGCTGTCCTTTCATAAGATCCTCCCCTACAGCATGACAACAATGCCCCAATGTCTTAAGTTCATTAATCTGACTGGGGTTCACAATATCATCACAAACCAATTCGCTTACTGAAGACTTCGAACGCGTGCCTTCATTCGTTCTTGCTGTCCAATGGCTCAAGTGCTCTCTGTGTTTCAACGTTGGCTGTTGAGGCCCACATCGACACCGTTGAAAGGACTGAAAATTCCTTCTCACCTTCCCGGACATCTGGACATTGTTAAAAGAAGGATCATATTTTGATGAGCACGCAACAGTCCCACCGCATCACAAAAAGATCAGCCTGGACCACTTCAGCAGCAGACCATTGGAAGAGAGCAGATGTACATATTCTACATCTCGACCCTGCCCAGTTCTTCGTACCAGACCACAAAGTCCAAGACCCTACGTAGGCTGCCGCTTCTCTGCCTCTTGCTTACCTACATCTGCCTTTCGTTCTCGTATTTGACTTGCTGTCTCCCATTCGTGGGCCTCAGAATCATACCTGATCGGACAACTTGATGGATGCTCAGGCTGGCCAGACACTGCTGCTTGAGGAATCGCTCTTTTCAGTCTTCTACATCATAATAAGGCTGTTGTCTTCATCAGCTCCTTCCTTCTCAATTTGCTAGGCAAAAGATTTTGTGTCTCAATTGCTAATTCTTGATCCCCTGCCCCTAATTAAATTCCCTCCCAGCTGCTTCCGTCTCACGGCCTCAAGCTGTTGGAAAGACCATTGGCCAAAACTACGCACCGGTGGTGACCACAAGAGTAGACCAGTCGATCTGACAGGTCCTTAAGAAGGGTGGCCCGCTCAGAAGAGCGAGATCGTCACCTTCCGCAACACCAGTTGATACTCGGTTACTGGAAACCGTATCAAAATACAATCATGGATAGCCCACCCGGAAATGGTGAGAAGGGATTTCAGCTCCAGACCCTAAACTACAGACAGGCTGACAGTTACATAGCCAAGCACACAGGTGCCTGTTGCGACAGTCGCGCGTTGGTCAAGCAACTCCAACACCTTTGGTTGAACGACGACGACGACGTACTTGGTCAAATTTTGACGAGTTCTGAGCCAGAGGCACTTAGTGAGCTCATTACCGCTCTAAATAGCAAGAGCGTGATTCCACTGGTCACCGAAAAGGATGGGCGGGAGTTCTTCATCCACGCTGGTTTGCTAGCTTACAGTAACTGGGATGGGCAGTACCCGATGGAGTTCTCGCCTGCCATCAATCTCCCGCGCAAACTCAGCGATCCTACTCTCGCGCACGAAAAGATTACAATGTACCAGAACGACGCACTCAAGAAGATACTGGATGACGTCTGTGCCACGGAAGACGCTGTCGAGTTTCGAAAACCAGTACAGGTCCTGCGACCCAAGATCTGGGAAAACTACAAGACACTGATCGCGGATCCCATTGACCTGGAAACAATGCAACACAAGCTCTACCACGGCACATATTCAACGATGTCGAGCTTCAGGAGACATGTCGACCTCTTGGAGGAGAACGCCTGGAAGTACAACGGGGACCGCAACGCGTCGATCGTCGCGGCAGCAATGAAGGTTAGGAGTGACATCTACCGCCGAATGAACGAGATTTCTGCCGAGCCGCCTCTCGGCCATCATGGTGTGAGCCTGGTCCGTCGGATCATCTACGCTGACGACGACGGCAGTGGGTCCGCCGCTGGATCCGTAGTTGAAGCTTCACATAAAGGAGCCAAACGACTCATGGCTAGGGTAAGGCACACAGACAACCCTACATACTTTCTGCCGCTGGGAAGGCTGGGCATCGCTCGCAAGGCGGGTGATAAGGAAGTCATTGCCACGCCATACATCGTCGTGATGGAAGTTGAGACTTCTTACAAACCCCTCTGGTTGATCAAGGACAGCTACACTCCAGTCGGTCTCCCCAGCGACAAGAAGGCTCTGCTAGACTTTGGGGGCCACTACAATTTCGCCATCGCCAAGCTAGCTAGCGACATTGACGAATGGAAACCACTTTCCGACGGTGGCTCGAAGGGCAAGAAACCCCCAGCTTTGAGATGGGGAAAGGTGAAGGATCTCATCCGGAAGACAAGCCAGGACATACCAGTGATTTTTGACATTGTCGAGGATCAGCAGCAGGCGAAGGCAACCATCGAAGAAGGTTGGGACAGATCAACGGTGACGCCAGAAAGGGCAAAAGCGGACAGCTCTGTGGTTGGTGATGATATTCCAGGCGACAGAAACTCGAATTACAGCAATCCTGCCGCGGCACTGCATGAGAAGCGCGGCAGACGCGGAGAGGGGCTCGAGTCCTACAAGGACTCGTCCGACAGCGACGACACAAGTGACGAGTCTGATGGAAGCAGCGAGTACGAGCCCCCGAGCAAACGGACGAGGGCAGCGAACCGTGCAAGATAGTCGTTGTTAAGGTGAGATGGGCCGATATTACAGCTGGGCAAGAAGCGGCGGAGACATCCGAAGACATCTGCCGGTGATGAGGTTCAAGATTCGAGATATTTTCAGTCAGGCTGCAAGGTACGAAATAATGTATGATCTAGAGAAGTGATGAGGAAACACGCACTTGTGCGCGTAGCGGGTTCGCTTGGGAACGGAACAATCCGAACCCGATGGCATCACCAGCACACAGACAGACTGATCGTTGGGGGTTCGCTTTCATAGGGAAGAAATGATCTCATAGAGTCAATGAATTAAACGTTTACAAAAGTAAGGTTTTTGGCTGGGGCCATTTCCAATCAGTCATACCTGTCTTCTATATGCATCTTTCCATGCCTTGCTGCTCTCCTGAAGGAGTGGTTCTACCAACGTCCCCAACTTCAATGCTTAGTCCCACAGACGGTCTATAATCCCAGCATCGACCATAACGCCTTGCAATGAAAGAGTATTCTAGAAAATCAGTTGACTCCTCAAGCCCGAGTAATGTCTGGGCCTTTCCCGCCCTTTTTGCTCCAACGGCGGAAGGCCAGTGGTCACCACCAATCCCTCCGCGGCATCAAGTCACAATAGTCGCCCCGGTTCCTCGTCTGTCCTAGGCGCTACTAAACCAAAAGTAGCCAGGTGACCCAGGCGAGCATGAACACGGCCACAGCCCGCCTATCGTTCCTCCTGCCCTCGTACCAGAACATCGGGCTTGGGCCCTGCGGCGAGTCGCTCGTAGATGCCTTGCCACAGCATCCGCCGCGGTATGTGACGTTATTCATGGCCGCTGCGACCATGAAGACGGCGCCGGAGTCCTCCGGGCCACCAAAGTTGTAGTAATCCACGTTCAGGACGGTGGGCGGCCGATCGTACGTGGCACGGCAGTTGTTGGCGGCAAGGCCGAGACTGCCGAAGCCGGTATAGTTGTTGGTTAGGTTGAGCTGAGACACGTCCGGAACAAGGATGGACTGGCCCAGAATGGATACCTCCGCGTTGAGGTTGTGGTTGGTGAGGTACATCATGTTCTTGAGTTGCTCGATGGGCATGTTTGGGTCAGGGCGCTCGACGACGCAGGGGAAGTTCTGGTCCGTTGGGTCGAACGGTGTCTCCCACATGTTACTGAATTGATCTATCCACCACGGGTAGGCGGTCTGGTTGGCCATGTAGTCTATCATGAGAACCACGCGGGTGTTGTAAATGATCATTTCAGCCAGGGTAGGCCATGTGGTCAAGTTCATAGGCTGGTAGGGCGGCGTGTAAACATAGTCCAGGATGCCCGTCTCGTTGATGTAGTCCACGTAATGGTCCGGCGTGGAGTAGTTGCCATTCTCGAGCAGGACTGTAACAACGTCGAAGCGGTTGGCAGCAACCCAGTTCTTGACGTCTGTGAGCCAATCTGTAATACGACCTCCGTCAAAGATGTCGCAGGTGGTGTGGCAGAAGTGAGGAACGGTGTCGTTGGCATTCCAGTGCATCTGACCCTGGAGAAACCTCACGCCGTCGTTGAGCTGCTGCGTCACATCCAAGGCCTGGTTGGAGGCGAGGTTTCCAGGCCTCACGAAGGGTGAGTTATGGCACCCCACCATGGTGATGTTACTGTACTTGCGGTCACACAGCTCCACATAGTTGTTGCAAGGCTGGGTGTTGACTACCGTCGGGGCTGTGGAAGTTGATGACGGGGTGACGGAGAAGTTGCCGGGGCGTGTTGCAGTGCCCGAAGCGGTACCGGTGATAGATCCGGTGAGGAAGGTGATAGTTCCTGATCCAGTCTCTAACTCTGTAGCATTTTCAGTGGCGGTCTCTAGGTCTGACCCGGTGAGGGTGGTTGTGGCGAGGGTGATGGTAGAGTCCTGGGTGAAGGTGGGCCTGTCCGGAGGCGTAGTATGAGTGCCTGTGAGGATGATGATGCCAGATTCATCGGAGGTCGAGGAGGAGGATCCAGACGAGGTGGTGTCCTCGTCCCGATCCGCAGCACGGGCGAAGGAGCCGAGGGTGAGAAGAAGCAGCCCCCAGACCCTCAAGGTCGCCATGGTTTGTTTTGGTTTGTGTTCTGGTAGAACACAGCAAGAGGTGAATGTGGAGCGCGAGTATCAAGGAGTTACCCGTGCTTTGGGCTTCAGCCCCTGAGCCTGTTGTGGTAGGACTGGCAGAGAGACGACGGGCTGGAGCTGCTATCTCTTGTAATGTGAACTTGGGGAGCTATGCTGTAGGTAGCAAAATGGCGGGTGCTCGTGGGATGACGGCCATTCGATGCCCTGTTTCCCTGGATGACGATGTTGATGATGCTGGCCGGGTGATGCCAGAATTTGAGAGGGTCCGGGACAGCGATGAAAGTTCCAGACCGCGTTGCTGTTGGTCGGTGGATAACGAACGGTCAATGGGTAATGGGTGAGGACCCTTGCTGCTGCTGTCTGAAGGGTGGCAGTACCGTTGAGAAAAAAAGACACTGTACGGTGTTGTACGGTGTTGTACGGCACGGTGCTGTTGTCTGCGGCAGGTGTGGGCGAGTACCTAGACAGGCAGCTTGGCTCTTTCTTTCCTTTTTTCCAGCTCGTGGGAGTTCGGCCGGGCGGGAAGGAGGCTGGCTCACTTGATAGCCAGCAGACAGCCGGACTGACTGTCGGAATGAGTGAGTGATTGACCGATCGAATGAATGATTTGGCCTGTCAGAGGGTTGGAGGGCTGGGGACTGGAGCTTGGTGGAGGTCCCATGGAAAAATGTGGACATCTCAGGACTGGAGGGCAAGCGCTTGTGACAGCGTGACGGGCGACAGGGGGCTACCATGGGGCTGATGGGGAACCGTGAAGGGGGGCGCAGCACCAAGATCTCATTCTCGGTTTATTGGGGTGTACGGCGATTGCGCGACAGGCCTCTCCTGCCCAGTAGATATTCCTGGCCCATCACTATATGCGCTCGTCTCGCTTGCTCGTATACAATTTCACCCCAAATAAGGGTTGCCAAGCTTTTACGCTCCCGGCAATCGGCACTCAAAATGCCCTGCACCACAAACAAACTCACACACCACGCTGCACTAGGTGCACACTAGCAGCCTCAGCATTGACTTTTCAGTGGTCGACCATTTGTCAAAGTTCCAAGTGCGACGGGAAGACCCTTGGACTGAGCGACTCCCGCAGGTCCAGACTGACGTCACCCCAAACAACGCTCAACGAAGGCATCGGCAGGAAATGCACGCGTCTCATCTTCGTCCTCACTGTCTCTCGCGGGTACAAACTAAGTGAATGGCTGGCAAGAATGGCTGGATGGGTACCGGCTCTCAGTCCATATGCGGGGCTGGACTGCGCACGATGATGATCACTCGATGATGAGCTGGACGGCCTGACGGCGTGGAGTCCTGGTCCGCCGGGAGTCCTGGACTTGCCTGGTTGCCCGGCTCGGCACTCAGGCACCCAGTCAGCCTTCTTCAGACCGCATCAAAACTTGATAGATGCGGTATTTCGATTGGTTATACGGCCACCTCACAACGGCTCAGCCCTGGCAGCATACGCAATCTACCCAATCCTTTTGACTCTTGTGTCTCTGTCCGTTCGTATTCACCGCTCGTGAGCGACTTTTCTGAGGTACCAGCCTGTACCACTGTGGCAGACCATCCGCGAGTGGTAGATGATAGGTACCTAGGTAGTGTAGAGGCCAGAAATGACAATCTGCTGTCGAATTGATGATCATCAAATCCACCGTCGACTCAGACACATGGTAGGCCCCCACTCGAAAGTGGGCTCACGGCCAGACAGCTCAGGATCCCACATCAAGAATCAAAGGAGCTTCCGGGAAGATTTCTCGAAACGAGCAGGGACTGGGGGCCAGCAAAAGCTTTTGCTGACTGGCAGAGCCGCCCTCTACCTTACCGTGCCACAGGCGTGCTTACCTCGCTCGGGGCTCGTCTCGTTTTCCTTTGATTCAGTCAGTCCATTTCAGCCCCCTGCCCTTGCCGCCAAGCTGCCGCCCAAGGACAGGATTTTGGCTTAGGGGACCCACGATCGCCGGGTCGCTTCAGGGGTCCATATCCCTTTCCAATTGATCCCACCAGCCTGGAGCAGGCAATGCCACACTTGTGCAGCGTGCTGGCCGACTGCCAGACTGTACAGCACCGTACAGGTGAAGGTGCAATCCAGGCCACTCGTTCACAATGCACGGAGGGCCTGACCCACTCCCCAACTGCCCGACTGCACGGCCAGATGGGTCGTGGCGCCAGTCTCCAGTCCCGATTTCTTTTTTGATCCCAGGCCTCTCCTTCTCCAGTTCCCGCCTGTCTGCGTTTGCGAGCTCCAGACCAGCTCAAGCTCCAGCAGGTCCATTCCCAGCCGCCCGCTTCCCGCCTGTCTCCCCGGGGGGCGAAATCGATGAGGTGGACGCACAAAACATAGTCCAGGCTCGACCAGACTAGTACGTGCATGTCGTCACCCTGGCGCGGACAGCAGAAGGGAAGGAGTTACGGTCAACAACCCCCCATCCACGCCAGGTACATACAACACCGACACAGTGACGGGCAAGGACACACGGGCATAATCACACACAGCCTCTTTCCTGGCCAGCAAGTCCAGCCTGTTAAACACTCGGGTCCCTGCTTGGCGGTTGCTGGGCGCCTCCGACTCATTCATCGCCTGTTTTTCCCAACCGCGCGTGTACAATACTCACCACACTGCCCTGGGCCAGACTGTCCAGCTCCATATCCACATCCGAGTCCCTGCCGACCTCGCAATTTACAGGACTCTTTCGTTGTTTATTCGGACATGACGCATTAAGCTCCATTTTCTAGCTTTGACATCTACAAGCCGCATCTTGAACTTCACCACCGCTGTCGCTGTCGCCACTACCATTACTCTCTTCGTGCTTGCTGGCGTCCAATACGGCCTACGCCCCTTGGCGGCTCTCGCGCAGAAAGGCCCACTGAGCTGATTGTACCGCCCACACAGCATCATGGCCATTCCGGCCCCCTTTCAGAGCTTGCACAGGCGACGCACAACCAAGGGCTCGGCCGGCTCTTTCGACGCAAACTCGACAATATGGGAGGATGAAGGCTACTGGTACAAGCTTGACCTCCGCAGGAATACCAGGGCCCGCTCAATATTCGCTGGGCTTGCCTCCCTCCTCTATCTTCTATCCTGGATTTTCCTCATGCTGGTGAGTTCAGCTCCCGTGACCATACATCATTGAACGTTGGCTAACCACATGTCATCAGATCGAGCTTGGCCAAACCCGAAAAGGCAGCAAGATACTTGGTGAAATCTACTTCTTCAGGCTATCACTTGCCGACATCATCCCTACCTCTATCGAGAATGCCCAGCTTATCAACTCCATCGCCCGTGGCATTGGCCTCCACGACTTCTACCAACCTGGACTGTGGAACTTCTGTGAGGGATACAACGATGAGTGAGTATCCAAAGCCTACCTACTCTACGTGTTGTCAGATACTAACCAACTCTCTGCAGAGGCATCACAGCCTGCTCCAGCCCCAAGAGCTACTACTGGTTCAACCCAGTCGAGATCATCTTGAACGAGCTTCTTTCCGGGTCCACCATAGCATTGCCCGCCGAAATCACTCAGATCCTTGGTATCCTCAAGATCTGTTCCAACATCATGTTTGCCTTTTTCCTTGCTGGCACCATCGTCTCCTTTATCATGGTCTTTCTTTCCCCCATTGCCATCTTCTCCAGGTGGTGGGCTCTGCCTATGTCCCTGATCTCTTTCCTGACCTTCCTGATTATTCTGGTTGGAAGTGTCATTGCTTCGGTGATCAGTTTCGTCTTCAAATATGCCGCCACCGCGCAAGCGTCTCTTAACATCAACGCATACGTGGGAACCCGCATGTTTGTCTTCATGTGGGTCTCCACCGGGTTCGCATTTATCGCGTTCATCCTCCATGCCGGAATGGGATGCTGCTGCACCAGCCGACGAGACCTCAAGAGCGGCAGGAAGCCGATGCGGCACTCGAGCATGAAGAGGGCGCAGTCAAAGCGATCTCAGATGTCGCAGGTATCCCATTCTCGAGACACCTCGGCGGCCAGTCAGCAAGCACAAGGGCGGAGCAGGAGCAATACCGCCTTCTCCTTTGACCAACAAGCTGGAGGCAACAGCAGGAGTGGCACGAGGCTCTCAACGCACGACGAGAACGGAGTCAGCCGGTCCAATTCTTTGAATGCGAGCAATTCCGGCGATGTCAGCCGATCCAACACACTGCGCGGTAACAACGGACAGGTTAGTCGGTCCAATACCGTCGGCTCCGTCACCAAGCCACAGCAAGCAGGCAGGAGCAGGTCCGGTACACTACGGTCCATCAGGTTCCAAGATGAACGACCGCCCTCGTACGAGTCTGATAAGACGGCTGTCAACGAGAAGCAGGGCGGAACGAGCACACCGCACCAACGAGGCACGAGTTCCTAGTGTGAATGCGCGTCTCTGGGGCAGTTTGACGGACCATCTCGAGACCAAGCGGAGTCCCCGACTGAGACTACCGAAACCTTCTCGACGGGGTGCCCATCTACAGACCAGATCTCGGCCTTTTCCACATGACGACGGCAGTTGTCATCATTTCTACACAATCCGGTACGGACGGTCGCTAGCTGCGAATCAGCGACCTTGCAAACTTTGGCGAGGCGTTACAGGTTAGACTCTGGGTTTCATTAGACTATTAGACGCCCTCAGCATGCGTGTGCACTTGTAAATCAGGGCATGGTCGCATATTGGGTATCATTATATAGGTAGCTTTCTACTCAGCCACGCTGAGAATCAGTGTTAATAGTAAAAAGACTATGCTCTTCTGAGCTTGCTTGCACTTTCTCCTCCTTGCAAGGAGTGTTACATGTATGCTGTCTTGTGATGATCCTGATACTTGCTGCTGCTTACAACTGGGACCACCTGTCGCATGAGGAGGCATACATGCTTCTTGGCTGTCGGAGACAGAAGAACGCATGTCCTTATGCTATCCTCGTCTCGCCTGTATGAGAAAACAAGTTGCTCGCTTCCCAGCCTGTAGCATCCAGAACTGACCGACCCGGGCCAGTCCCGTGGAGTTGCCGTCATCATGCATGGCCCGTAATTGTTTGCAGACCGCATGGTAGGCATCCCAGACGGTACTGCCAGCCGACCAGACACACGTCAAGTAATGGCCGCTCAGCCAAGCTTGTACGCCCGCCTCGCCGTGCGCGCAAACACCTGCGCCTTCTCGTCGTCGCTGAAGCTGCTCATGAAGCACAGCCTGTCGACGACCTTCCTCCACTTCTCCCACGCGCCCTCATCCTCCTCCCTCTTGGGTTCCTCGCCGTCTTTCTCCTCGCCCTCTCCGCCGGCGATGCCGATGGTGCTGACGGGCCAGTCGCTGCCGAACATGAGGCGGTCGGGCCCGAAGGCGGCGACGACGACGGCCAGCCAGGGCATGATGGACTCGAAGATATCGTTGGCGGGCTGCTGGCGCAGGGCGTCCGACATCTCAGAGAAGGCGCCCGACACCTTCATGTAGACGTTATCGGCCTTGGAGAGTGTGTAGATTGCTGTGCGCCAGGAGATGAAGGCTGGGTCGGCTGGGTGGAGGGTTGTTAGGTCGGGCTTGCAGAGGTGGTCTGAGTTGGTTGGTAGCGGTATGTTAGCAATTTGGATGTATTCATGATGAGAAGGGGAATACGGGGGTAAAACAAGAAGGAAAGAGACTCACTCAGCACAAACGTGACCTTCTCGTTATCCGGCACGCCGTCGTGCGCCCGCTCGACCATGGCGACAGTCTCCTCGAGCTGCGCCCTGCCGCGACGGTGCTGGTCTACACCGACGTCGAAGGCGAACCCCTTGCGCCCGAGTAGCTTCAGGCCCTCGATAAACTTGGGCTCCAGCATCGTGCCATTGGGCTTGTCCTGCAGCAGATACCGGAACCCCTTGATCTTGTTCCAGACCCCCGGTCCACCATCCCTATCACACACCTCTCGCACAGCGTCAATATACCTCTCCAGCGCCTCAGGCCCGGCAGGCACCGGCGCCCAGGGGACGATCCCCAAGCACAGCGAGGCGTCCTTCTCCTCGTGACCCTCGCCCTCGCGGGGGCGCCCGCCCGCGATCCGCGCCAGCCACGATACCTCGGCCAGCGGGTGTTTCCAGCCGCCCTCGGGGGTCGGGTCGGACTCGTCGTTCTTGCGGTCTGTCTCGAGGAAGACAAAACCCGACAGGATGTCGTGCTGAGCTGCCGTTGCGGCCCTGTATTCTGCGATGGAGTGCTGCTTGTAGAGAGGGCCCTCGGGTTTGGCCCAGGCGAGGGTGTCGAGCTCGCTCTTGGGGAAGAGATGGATGTGGGAGTCGATTATGGGGACTGGGGTCGTCATCTTGGGCTGCTAATTTGGTAGGCAGCCTTGTGTGTGAGTCCTTTGTTAGTTTGGGACGAGATATGGTCCCAGATGGCATAAGTAGGAGAGGCGGGTCGTCGGAGATGTGTTGTCTCTGTGGATGGGCCCTGCCAGAATGGTGGTACAGAGTGGGCAATTGTGCAGCGTAGTGCGCCAAAGATTCCAGTTGGAAAGATTCGATCGAAACCTCACTCTCTGGAACAACAACATCTACAAAATGAGAAGGAACACGTTGGCCTGGAAGCCGAGAAACAACTTGGTATATACCCAGATAGAGCTCAGGAGTTGCACGTCACGATGCAGCGGGGCTACAGCACATCTCCAATAGCTGTACTACCCCGCTGTGGGCACTCCAGAACTCCACCGACTCAGGGGAAGCATTGCCCCGAGCGAGACGGCGGGTGAGCTAGAGAATAATGGGAAATACCCGTCGGAATAGGCTTGCTTAAGTTTATCTGATCTCAACCTGGTAGGTCTTGTCTCGGGAAGGCGGGAGCTTCAATGTCACAGTGAGATTATAATCATGGTGGTCACAGTGCACGAAAGAGCTTGAACATGTCCAATGTGTAGATTCAACAGTCATCTAAACATTGCTTTGCCTGATCTTGCAGAGGCCAGTACCTCGCATCAGTCCGTCTCCCCCTTACAACAACCGCCAGAACAGTGGCATGCTTGGAATCCTCGTATATACAGCCAGATTCCAAGTACCATTAGTTGCCAAGAGGCTGGGCTGTCAACTCTCATCGGCTGATCACAGATCAGGATGAGTGAAAAACAGTGCCTCCAGATTGATTGTCCGAAACAATTGGATCATTCCAAGACAAACGAAAATTAAGTTTCATACGGCCCTCCCTACCCTCGGCGCGGAGGGATAGACTCAGCCGTATGGGATCGCAGCATCGACCCAGCTGGTTGGGGGTTGCACGCGGTATCGCGACGCATCGAAGAGCTCACACGGACAAGGGGTGATTGACCCGCGAGGACGAGAACCAGTTGAGAACCAGTCTGCAACTGCTCCCGCCTGCGAGCCAGCCCACTGTGCCCAGAGCACCAATGTCGATGGTGCGCGCGTGTAGCAACAAGTACACTCGAGACAGGTTGGACTTCGTCAGACCACATCTGGTGTGGGAGATGTCTCCTGCTCGAAAATGAATGAAACGGCCTCTTCTTCTCCGTGGCCTGGTGTCATTTCTTTTGTTTCCCTTCTCAGGTGACCATGATCATCCTCATTACTTTCCTCAAGCTCCGTCGCTGAGCCCATCTAGTGGCGGACGACGATGCCGTTCCGGCGCGAGGAGCTCCTGTACTCGCCATCCTCAGAGGAGCAATCACTGCTGTCATCACCATAGCCGCAGCGGGACCCACCACAGTCGAGACGCACGCGCTCGCCCTTGCGGGTGATGCCGTAGCGCTCGCAGGTGCAGTTGGAGCAGTCGGACCCAGGGGTGCTGTAGCCGGACATGCTGCTGTTGGGGCTGGAGCTGTCTGAGCGGTACGACAGGGACGAGCCGCTGGAAGACACGGGCGACTCGGACATGTTGCCGAAGTCGGTGGTGATGTACTCGGAGTCGTAGGGGTAGTCCTCGAGTCCGGCGGAGCCAAAGCGCTCCGCGAGCTCGTCGATGGACTCGTCCGAGAAGTCCTTGTTCAGGATGTGCTGGTTTCCTCGTGGTGACATGGGCTTTGGGGCCTGGATCTGAGAGATGGACAGAGGGCGACCCTTTGGCACGTCGACGGACAGAGAAGCGCGCGATGAGCGGTGGGACTTCTCCCGGCTGGACGAGGAGTGGTGGCGAGATGAGGATGAGGATGAGTGGTGCTTGGAGCTGCTGGAGGACTTGGAAGAGGAGTGGTGGGACGAGGACGAGGACGAAGACTTGGACTTGGGAACGTCCAGGATGTTCAGCTCACGTCCGGTCGTGGGCTCCTTGGTGGAGGGCTCGCTGGGGTTGTGCGAGACATGGTAACCATCGATGATGTAGTAGTACCAGTATCGCTGGCCAGGGGCGAGGGTGGCGCTCTGGAAGCGGAAGGTGCCCTTCCACGTGCCCTTTGAGGAGGACTTGTCCTTGGACAGGGGGAGCTGTCCGACGTAGTTGTCCCAAGAACCGAGAAGGTGGACAGTCTTGACACCAGAAGAAACACGGAGGGAGAAAGACAGCTGTGTTGTCGACGACATTTTAAAGTGTGTGGTTGCTAGTGAATTGACACTGAAATATTAATGCTGCTGCTCCGGATTGAACTTCGGGATTCGTTTCTCTGAAACGATAGTGATGTCGATGCGAGCAAGTAAACCAGAAATTGTTTTATTAGGAACAGTCGTAACCGTGGATTGGGTATTAGAGGGTTAGTTGACCGGCAACTGATGCTTGTGTGTTAACTTTGGGATAATTTTTTGGGTGATTATTGGGATTGTGATTAGCGAACAAGATCAATCAATAGAGCACAGCTCTATGATTGAAAACAAAAAGAACAAGGGGGGAAGAAACGACACAAAAAACGAAGAACTGGTTTGGGAATTGAGGGCTTGCTGAAGAGAGGAAAGAAGAGAAACGACAAAGTTTGGGAGGAGGGAACCAAGCATTATATGTCGAGGCCGACAACGACGGCCCGCACGGTTGTGGGCTACGGTTACCGGGGCAAGGCATACCACCAGCCAGGCTCAAGGTCGTGTTGGACAGCTTTGACGGAGCCTTGTCGGGTGGTTTCCTTTGCTTCGCTCGCGTCTTCCCTGCAGTGCTCAGCAATCATGATCCATGCCGCTCAATGTGCCCCGTTGGCTCGCATGCATGAGCATGCCCATCAGTACATGGTACCGTGCATGTAGACGCAGTAAACCATGGGCATACCGGCCGGCATGGAGATCTCGGATCACCCACACACATCGCTTGATGCGGCC
>JAMFTM010000239.1:0-14994 GCA_023522825.1 Diaporthe ampelina
AACCATTTCGCCGGACCCCTCTGACTGGCTAGAGCCCGTGCATTGACGTGTTTTTTTGACCAAGTGAGCATTTAAGTACTGAACGAGCCTGCTCTCAAATCAACATCCAGGCCTTCGTGCCCCATCGGTTCCGATATACACAATCTTCACAGCAACCAAGTCACGCAATTCATTTAAAGGGCGAAACTGAGAACAATGTCCGCTGACAGTGGTATTCCACCGCCCAACCTGTTCGAAGCTTTTGGGTACTGTCCTGAACTTGAACTGGATGGATCTGCAACGACGGCCGCCAACGATGGGCACCAACTAACCGTCCCCCTGGACGATGCTTTTCTCTATGGTTCCCATCTTCCAAATACCACCAGTGGCATCCCAATCGGTCCAGAATATGGTCCTCAACATTCCTCATTGAGCGCTGCCGGCTTAAACGGAACTACCGCATTCCCAGGTGGTCAGATGGTCAACGCTTCTCCTACTCATATTAACCTCGCCATCCGTGGTCAGTCAGTTCGCCCAACCTTGAACTGGTTCCCATGCGAGCTTATTAGGATGTTCTCAGACCCAGGATCTTGCGCTCCTCACGGTATTGCGGAACAATATTCTACCAGTCAATTTCCAAGTTCTGGGTGGAGTGGCATTGGTAGCCACGCCCCCAGGCCGACGAATGACACAATCATCGGAGCAGATTCTTTGGTATCAGAGGTATCAGAGAGCATCGAAGCATTTCCCGGCACGGAATTCGAGGACATGGTGTTACCGCCATGGATTGGGTCTCCTGCGCAGCGCTTTGGCGATTGCTTTAATGCCCTAGATCCACACCAACAGGTACCATCTATTGAGATTCATGGGCCAGGCATTGGCATGAGTGCCGGGAGAATCTCGTCAAAGGACCTAGGCCAGACTGATCTGCATGACCCCTTCCTTTATCTTCCCCAGTCCAAGAGAAAGAGGATTCAGGGGGGCAGTAAGGGCGGCAATAAGAGCGGCAGCAAAAGGAAGGAGGCCTGCCGTTTCTGCCAACTACAGAAAACTCCGGTATGCTACCCTGCCCACATCTGAGAGAGCAGTGCTGACCGGAACAGTGCGATGGGAAATTCAGTAAGACTGGCCAACCATGTAAAAGATGTTTCACTATGGCTCTTGACAGAGGCCTCGCAATAAGGTTCTGTGGATACGACTTGAAGGCATCTGCCACCCGACTCGGTATTACCGGTAAGTTCATCAAATATCATCCGACTTGATGACATGTGGCTCACGCTTGATCTCCCAGATTTTTATTACCTTAGACATCGGGTGTTTAAAGAGGTGTCGTTCATCTCTGATAGACCGACGCGCAGCATAGTCCTTACACACCCACTCGAACGCATCTGTGATATGGTCATACATTTTCCAGGCGCTCCTACGCTAGAGATTGATTGTCATGAGTACTGCGAGGATGCCGACGGCAATATCGGGCCGGAGCAGACACAGCACATTTATCGACGTCTCACCGAATTCGTAGAGTCCGAACTTGCAATGCACGGAGCATTGCAACCTGGGTTGGAAACTATTATAGAGCTACCCACGCTTCAAGGGCCGTGTTCAAGATCATACGTGTTCCAGAAGGATTCCCTTCCAGACAGAGAGGAGTTGGTCAAATGGGGGAGTTTTGACATGGTCATGCAGCACAGTATTGCGCCTCGACGTGTAAGGATAGCTTACACCACATTTCTAGCAGCATATGTCGAAAGAAGGGGCATGGACGCACCTCATGTAAGTAGCCAGTACCAACCGTCTCTCAGCGCATCACTAAGAACTCCAAAAGGCGGGTTTGGCCAAATTGACTGTCGAGTTTGCTTGCCTCACGCGCATGCTTGGTCGACAGCCAGTCCAGCGAGAAGAACTCTTGACAGGGCTATCGTCTTTCTTTCTTGATAACAAGACCCAAACCCGCGGGTTCCAAGCGTCGGTGTTTTCTGAAGACTACTATCGCATCAGGGACTCGGCAGGGCTGCCGATTCGAGCCAGGTCCCAGCTTTTAGCACATGTGGTGGCAATCATCGAGCCCTTGGAGAAGAGAATGCTCGAGATGATTGACTACTATGTCGCCGAAAGAGCGAAGATGAGACACTGGAAGGATGATCCAATGGTACTTGGCTTCATCGTTCGCTATCTTTGTCTTCATTATCGCAAAAGAATGAGGCGGTACACGAGTCGCGGGCCGGGCAAGTCAGCCCCGGAGAAATGCCGATAACATTGAGACCACTTGCTGACAGCTCAACAGCAGCGGCAGAATTGGTTCGAAATAACCAGGACATGTTGGAAATCTTGACGGCGCATTATGGGTACATCTTCAAAGGAACACTATCACCATTTCATGATGAATGGAAAGCTGAGCAGCACCATGACCTTTTGGGAAATGACATGGTGCTTGCCAATCTCCTCGATGATGTCAAGACGGCTGAGAAGTTTCATTGTACGCAACAGTATCTGAATCCCATCATTAATTGCTTCGCTGACATGCTGTAATTTAGACCTAAATGAACTTGACGACAACTTTGACAACGCATATAAGCGCCTGGTGATGTGTCATGAAACTAAGCGACATTCCACTCTAGACAAACAATGGAAGAATGGATGGAAGCCATCGCTTCTTGCTAAGGATCTCGAGAGTATCCAAAAGCAGTATGACCTTCAATTATGGTCACTGAATCGTGATTGGCGAGGGCGGAATTCCTCGACTTTGGTTGACAAGGGACTTGAGCCCTCGGACTCAGATGGAAGAACAGATCAACCCTTGGAATCTCATCGGGTTCAATGTCGTCGAGGTGGCATACAGGAATCCTCACAGGTAACTTCAAGGCCGCCGGAAGCAAAGGAAAGGCAATCCCGTACATTGAACTATGACACACGGCTATCTATGCCTTATGCGCAGGCTACCCTAGAATCTGTATCGCGATACCAAGTTTGGCGCGTCCAGGCCGGCGCGATGAATGGTTTGATTACGCTCCTCAACCATACATGAGAAATAATAGAATCAGCTCGTCTGGAAATAACAATACGTCATCCTCAGTCTCACGCCATTAGCAGAAACTGTAGCGAAAGGGTCTACACCTCTCTTTTCAATAGGCAAATCGGAGTGTCTTTCAGAACTGGCTGTTTTACCTGTCCATGTAGTCTGTACCTCATGAATTGCGGAAGGACTCAGGACCGGCTATTTACCGACTGCAGGCTAGAAAAAATTTCGGGTGCGGTGGGAATGCAAAGTATGGGTATCGCCTATTATGTGTTGACTAAGGAAAGGCAGGATGGAGATCTCCGGCACTTGGCATCCCAGTAGCACGGCCCCCGGATGCTATTCACCAGGAGCATGATCAAGCACAAGCTGCCGTGGACCAGGAAGTCTTGATGAGATTGCTGACAACAAGGGAATGTTACTATGCGCGGGTGTCAGTCACTAGAAACAGCGAGGATGCGGCAGGTAGGATACGGCAGGCATCATGCACTGCACGGTTCCTAGATTTCTATTAATCACAAGTATATAAGCGCTCTATAAGGCCCAAGTACCACAGCTTAAGCCAAAGGACCTAGTAAGGATAATTTAGAAGAGAGAAGATTACAATACATAGAAAGTTTCCCCATAGTAAAGTAGTAGGAGCTTCAAACTTAATATAAAGAGCTTAAGTAAATAAAGGTAGATATATAGTTCTAAAAGGCCTATAAACATAGAAATAAGATTAAATATTCATACCCACTAAAATAAATAATATATCTAAGCCCTAAGAAATAACCTCTTATAGGATAACCTCCTATAAGATACTATCCTACCCTCCTATAAGATATTATCCTACCCTCCTATAAGATACCCTTCTACCCTCCTATAAGATACTATTCTACCCTCCTATAGCAGGTATAGAGGGGTGTAGTTAATTGGGTATGTAGCTAATTGGGCTGGCAGCTGGCAACCAACTAGTGCCAGCTATAGGCCTACTAAGTAACCTTCTTAAGGCATACCTATAGTACCTATAGCTAGTAGCTCTCTTAGTAACTAACTATAATATAAATCTATATATAACTTAGTTACCCTATAAGCTCTTCTATAAATAGTAGCTATAAGTAATGTTCTAGTTTAGTATATTCTTATTTAGATCCTTCTTTCTCCTTAGAAAGTAAAGTTAGTACCTTTTTAAGTACTAAAACCTAGGTAAAGTAAGTACCCTAGGAGACCCAATAATTAGTAGTCTAAGATAAATGAAGTTAATATTAAAATTAATAACTAATAGTTATACTAACTAGACCTCCCCCCTCTTAAGATATAAAGATAGTAATAACTTAAGTTATTAGTAAGTAATTATAGCCTAATAAGTAAAGTTAGTAATAAATTAGGTATAAAGTACTTATAGTAAATAATAGTAACCCTACTAAGTAAAGGTAGTAGTAAAGTGGGACTTAGGTATTTATAATTAGGTGTATAATATCATAGTATAACATAACTAAGGGGACGCCTTAGCTAACCCAATCTTTACACACATAAAACGCAATATAATTATACTAAAATAATAAATAATAAGCCTATAGAGGATTATAATAAGGATGCTACAACTTCTTCTACTATGTGATACTTATAGTAGGTATAGAGGGGTGTAGTTAATTAGGTGTGCAACTAATTGGGCTAGTAGCTAGTAGCTAACTAGTACTAATTATAAACCTATTAAGTAACCTTCTTAAGGTGTACCTATAGTACCTATAGCTAGTAGCTCTCTTAGTAACTAACTATAATATAAATTTATATATAACTTAGTTACCCTATAAGCTCTTTTATACCTCCTATAAGTAGGGTTAAAATTAGTTAGAATTAATTTAGTTAATAACCTTAACTAAGACTAAATACTATTAGTTAAAATTTAAGTAATTAATTATTTTTTTAGTTAATAAATATAACTAAAAAACTAACTAATTTATAATTTATTCTTTAGTCTTTTAGTTAAATTAAAAAAAAAGTAGAGCTATTTAAATAAATAATATATATATAAAACATAAGGGTTTTATTTACTTAAATAAGTATATAAATAAGTACTTAAAAAGATATTTAAAAAAGTAATTAAATATTCTTATAAATAATAAAATACTTACTTATATACTTATTTATATACCTACTTATATATCTTATTATATACCTATTTATATAGTTATTTAAATACCTTTTTATATATTTATTTATATATCTATTTATATACCTATTTAAGTATTTATTTAGATACTTATTTAAATAAAAAAAATAGTAAAAGAAGAATAGAAATTATAAGAAGAAGATAATACTATTAGGAATTAAATCTAGGTCCTTCCTATACTTTAGAAGATTTTAACTACTAAACTATAGTACTAATATTCTTCTTATAACCCTTATCTTCTAATTATATAATATAGGGGGGGTTTATATAAGTAGGAATAAACTTACTTATTTACTTATTTACTTATTTAACTACTTATTTAACTATTTATCTAACTACTTATTTAATTATTTAATAATTTATACTAATATATAATATTATAATATAAAAAATAAAGTTATTTATACTTATATATTATAATAGTTTAATTTATAAAAATTATTCTTTTATTCTTTTTTTTATTAAATAATTAAATACTTTTATTTTAAAATATTTAAAATTTAACTTTATATATAATAACCTTATATATATAATATATTTATATAAGTTAATATATAACTTTTAATATAATTTAAACTTATAATTTTTATAATTCTTTAATTAAAACTCTAATAAATTAATTAATATTTACTTTCTTTATAAGTATTTATTAATTAGTTTAATTAGAGTTTATAAAATTTTAAAGTTATTATTAGTACTTTATACTTTTATTATTTTTTTTATTTTATTTAAATAAAAATTATATTAAATATTTAAGAAGTAAAACTCTATTTTTTATAATTAAATTTAAAATAAAAGATTATAAAATAAATTATTATTTTTTATTAAAATAAACTATTATCTTATAGTTTAAATTAAATAAAAAATAATAAAATAAATTATAATTTTTTATTTTATTAGTCTTTTTTTATTATTTCTTTTTAATTTTAAACCTCTTTTTTTAACTCTTAAATATTATTAAACCTCTAATTTTTTAATAGTATTATTTCTCTTACTATTTTTATATTAAGATTAACTTTTAATTTAATTATAATATAATTAGTAATAGAAAATATTTTTTTATAATAGTAGAAGTAATTAGAATAATAAGATATTTTTAAGCTAATATATTTAATATAAAATATTAAAACTTATTATTTTTCTAATATTTTAGTAGATTTAATTAATAAATATTAGTAAATTAACTTTTTTATAATATAAAAAAATATATATCTTAGAGTTAAAGTATATTTCTTAAAGATAAATAGTATATTTATCTTCTTTATTTATTAAAGACTTAATATAAAATTTATTATTAGAATCTAAGTCTCTTTAAGATAAATTAATAAGTAAAATATTATATAAATTTTTATTAAAAGTATATAATTCTAATTTAACCTTATATATTATTAGTATATATTTATATAAAGATATTAAATTAATATAACTTATTTATTAAATTTAATCTTTAAAATAAATTATATATTAGCTTTTATAAAAGAATAAAAGTTTAATATCTTATTATTTTAAAAATAAAATATCTTATATTTTAAATTTAAAATTAAAGCTAATATAAAAAATTTATAATCTTTAATATTAGCCCTAATTAATTAATATAAAAAATATTTTTCTAACTTATTTAAGTTTATATTAATAATTCTAATAAGTTTAGAAAGGTATTATTTTTAAATAAGTTTAAATTAGTATATATTTAAATTAAATAATAAAAGAAAACTTATTATATTTAAATCTTTTTCTAATTTCTTTTTAAATTCTTTTATTAAACTATTTAAGTTATTATATATAAAATATATATATAATAACTCTTTAGAGATAATTATATATAATTATTCTTAGAGTTTAATAAAAGGTTTTAAGAAAATCTTAAATATTTTTACTATTTAAGTTAGAATATATATTTTTTATTTTAAAGATATATTTTTATACTTATTACTAATAGAATTTCTATATATATATATTAAGAGCTCTTTTAATTTTAAAAAGGTTTTTAATATAAAATATATAAAATTCTATCTAATAAGTATATTTAAATAGAAATTAGTATAATAATAATAATAATAAATAAAAGACTTTTTAATAAACCTAAAAAAATATAAGTTTTCTTATAATCTTTTTTTAAAGATTTATTTTATATATACTTTTTAATATCCTTAACTAAAAGTTTATTAATCTTAATATTATATAAAGTTAATATTATATTTTATTAAATTTAAATAATAATATTTATTAAAATTAGTAAATAATAATAAATATTTAAATAAAAATAACTTACTATTTTTAATAAATTCTAATATAAATATTTAAGGATTTATTAAATATTTTAAAATATATTTATTAACTTTTTTATTAGATAAATATTCTTTTAAAATATCTTATATTATTAAATTAATAATATATATTATATAATAAATATTATTTTAAAAATTAAAATCTAATTTAAAATTAAATTTCTCTTTAAATTAAAATAGAAATATATTATTATTTATAATATTATCTTAAGTAAAAATATTATAATAAGTTAATTATATATATATATATATATATATAAATAAAAATAAATTAAATACTTAAAAATATTATTAAAAGTTATATTTAGATAACTTTTAATAAACTTTTAAAATTCTTTAAAAAGAATTAATCTAATATATTATTCTTTTAATTTAAGAAAACTAATTAACTTATAAATTAACTAAAAGTCTAAATTAATATATAATATTATTATTCTTATATAAGTTATATTTATTTTAAAAGTCTAAATATTAAAAATAAAAGAAAATTTATTATAATTAATAATATTTCTTTTTAAATTAAGATTTATTTTTATAAAATCTTTTTTAAAAATATTAATTAAAATATTCTTAATCTTTAAATAATTAATAATAAATATAACTCTATATTTTTATTAGTAATTTTTATTAACTTTAAAAAATATAATATACTTATAAGTTAAGATAAAATAATAAATTTTAAAAAGATTTTGAATTTAAAATATTAAAAGATAAATTATTTTTAATAATAAAATTTAAAATCTTTTTATAAATATTAATATTTATAAAATCTATTTTTAATTTCTTTACTAATATAATAAAAAGATTTAAAGATATTAATTTTATATTAAATTAATAAATATTTTAAAATATATAATATAATATTATTTACTTATTTTTTATTTTTATTTTTTTATTCTTCTTATTATAAGGTATATTTTAATATAATATTTTATAATAATAAGTATAATTAAAAGCTTAAAACTTTTTTAATATATCTTATTATTTATAAAAATACCTATAAGTAATTTATTAATTAAAAACCTAAATAAATTATTAATTTAAAATAAAGAATTTATTAAGTTATTTTATATATTAATTATATAATTAAAATATTTTTAAAGAATATTATTAAATATATTCTTATTATAAATATTAAGTTATAAAATAATATAGTAAATAAATAGGGGACCCCTAATTAGTTAGCTAGCACTATATACTTAGACCTTATTAAAAACCCTTTAATAAACTAATAAAGTATATAACTATACTATTACTTAATTATACCCTAGAATAACTCTTATAAGTAGTAGTTATAATATTATATTATAAAGAGAGTATTATAATTAATAAGTAATTACCTTATAAAGACTATTATAACTTAACTAATATCCTTAAAGCCTTAGGAATATATCTTATTAAGAAAAGCTTTATTATAACACCTCTATTACTTTATAACTATTATAATTAATATCCTTAATTATTATTAATAATACTTAACTTTTATATTATAAAGGAGATATATCTAACTAAGACTTTTCTAATAATAGCTTAACTAACTATTATATTTACTTAGGAAAGTATAATATTATAATATTACTAATTATTATACCTAGTTAGAAAGATATAAAGTAAGTTTAATAATTATAACTTTATATTTTTAAACTATTTAAATAAATAACTTTAAGTTAAACTAAGTATAAATTTTTTTTATAAATAAGTAACCTTAATAGTTACTTTCTATAATAATATTCTAATTTTAAGTAACTTTATTATTATAAATATTATAAGTTTTTCTAACTACTTTATACCTATTAAGAAAGTTAAAGTTATTCTTTATTTTTACCTTATTTTATACTTACTAGTTATATTTTATAGTTTATTTATTTAATTTCCTTATATTATTATATATAAAGATTAGGAATATTATAATTAAAATTTACTTAATTAATAAGGTTATCTTATAAGAATAATATTATTATTTTTATTAAAGGTTTAATAGGATTTATTAATTAATTAATAAATAACTTAATAGGTTAGCTTTTTAATATTATTCTTAGTAGTTTTAGTAATAAGAACCTCTTTAATAATTCTTAATTACTTACTTTTAGTAATAAATTTACCTTTTAATTTACCTATTTTTTTACTAATAATAATATAGTGGAAGAAAACCTAATAGATAATTCTATTAACTTATATATAAGTGTAATTATTAAGAATAATATAGCTCTACTTAGTAGTTTATTAAAGTTTATTTATTTTAATAATAATAATACCTTTAAAGCCTATATTTATTATATTAAGATTATTATTAATTAGTTAAAGGCTAATAATATAAAGGCTTTATAAATTATATAAGATATTAATATAAAGGTAAATAAATTTTTAGGTTTAATAATAATATTAATAAATAATATAAGTTTTAATAATATTATAATTAAGAACCTTATAGACTTATATTATTAAATTAGTAAGAAGAAGCTTAATAAACTTTTATTACTAAAATAATTAAATATTTTAAAAATATTAGAAGGTTTATTTATTAACTTAACTAGTAATTCTAATTAGAGTAATATTAATATTAATAGCTTTAAGTTTATTAGTAGAGACTCTTATTATTCCTCTAATAAGCTTAAAGAGGATATTAACTCTATTAATTATAAACCTCTCTAAGACTTAACTAGTAGTTAATATAAGATTTTATTCTTAACTAATATTAATATAACTTCCTTCTTTTAAGGTAAATTCTAAAGAGAAAAGGTAGATATTTTTAATCTTAAATATTAGGATTTAAATAATATTAATATAATTACTATTAGTAAGGATCTTATATTTACTAATATATAAAGCTTTATTAATTAACTTAATTTCTTTTAAAATAGAGATAATATTTTTAAAGTTAAAATTAAAATCTTAAGGATATTCCTAACTCTATTATAAGGAGTAGTAATATACTAATAGAATAATAAGCTTACTAATAAAGCTTATTATAAGTTATAATAAAAGGGTTATAAGAGTATTATTATTATCTTAACTAATTACTTTATTATAGAGCTAAGCTAAGCTACTTATAAGTTTAATAAGGCTTATCTTTACTTAAAGAATATTATTAAGGATAAGTTTATTCTTTATAAGTTTATTTAGAAGAATTTTTAGTATACTTAAGTAATAGGTATTATTAACTATAAGAATATTAATTAGAAGGGAGTAATTAATATAATTTAAAATAAAATAAATAAGTAAATTTAAATTTACTTTAAGCCCTCTTCTAAATATAAGTTATTTAATAAATATATAAAAAATATAAAGGCTACTAAAAATATTTTAGTTAGTATTATAAATTACTACTATCTTAATACTTCTTATTAAGATAATACTTAATATACTAATTATTTACCTATATATAAGTATAACTTATAAAGCTTTACTTATAATAAGTATTTTAGCTATTATTATAATAATTATAAGGATTAAGATTATTAAAATAACTATTATAACTAAGATTACTACTTATTTTACTATAATTCCTCTTAACTATTATATTATAATTCTTCTTACCTTTTATATTATTTTAATAATTATAATAAGTCTTATAATAACTAAGACTATTAATCTAATAATTATAATTATAATAACTAAGATTATTATTCTTATAAGCTATATTAAGATAATAAGAAGAAGGAGGAATATAAGGGCCCTAAGTATAAGTAGAATTACCTACTAAGCCCTAATAAGAAGTATACTTATTATATAACCTCTAATATTAAGATATTTAATATTAATAATTATTATACTCCTTTACTACTAGATTCTCCTAAGTAAATATATTAGATTAATTTACCTTTTAGTTATTTAAAATTTCCCTAATTACTAAGCTTTAATTTTAATAATAATTATATTTATATTATTTTTAATAGGGAAGATACCTAATATTATATTTATAAGTATATCTTTATATCTTATAATAAGTTATTTTACTACCTTAAGAGTTACTTATACTAATATAAATATAAAATAAGATAGAAGCTTATATTATATATTAAGTTTATCTACTATATTATTTTTACTTAAATAGAATACCCTAATAATAATATTATAGATAAAGTTCTACCTAAAGAAATAAACTTTATTATAATAAGTAGATATATTTACTTATAAATTATTATATAAGTAGATATATAAGGCTCTAACTTAAAGTTATACTTTAATTCTAAAGCTTATTAAAAGCTAATAAATTATAAATTTCTTAAAAACTTTAATAATATTAAGATTACTAAGTATAAGCTTTAGGAAATTAAAGGTATTAGTTTAAACCTTATTATTATTTTTAAATTTACTAAATAGTCTTTTTTAGCTTATAATAAATAAACTAATAAAACTCCTAGTATATTCTAATAAACTACTAAGGTATAAATTATAAAGGATTTTACTACTAATATTTTATTTAGTAATATATAAATTTATTCTTATTAAGTCTTAATTAACTATTTTAATTATATAATTACTTATTTAAAAAGTTATAATTTTAAGATCCCTTTTATTATTATTAAGAGGGTATATAACCTAATTATATAAAAGGTAATAATAAATTATTAGTATATTTTAATATTTAATAAGATTATATATATTATTATATATTATTTAGACTTATTTAAAAGTTAGTCCTTTATATTTACTTCTACTTATCTTTTAGTAATAAATATTTTAGTAAATTCTAAGAGTCTATATATTATAATTTTATATAATACTACTAATTAACCTATTAAGGTTAACTACTATCTTTATATTAATACTATTTATAAATATAAGGATTATAACTATTTTATTATATTTCTTCTAAGAGTTATTAAGGTATTAGAAATAGTAATAATAATTAATACTATATTACTAGTAGCTTAACTAATAACTATTTTAGTTATTAATAATATAATATTTAATTTTATTTTATAAGTAATCTTATTAGAGGATTAAATAATAATAAATTATAAGTTTAAGTTAACTCTAGATTTAATTAAAATCTCTAAGAATAAAAATCTTAATATTTAACTATTAAATAAATACTATAATTTAGAATCCTCTAATATTCCCTTTATAAATATTATTTACTATATTATAAATAATAAGGTTATAAGAGTTAATTTTAACTTAGATTAGCTTTTACTTAAGTTTAATTAAGTTAATACTAACTATATAATACCCCTTTATAAATTAATAAGCCTTAAGGCTCCTAATAATATTCCTAGTATTATTATAAAAAATAATATATATATTTATATTATTAACTTTAAGAAGATATAATATTTATAAGATATAATATTTAAGTTTTTAAATATATAGGAATATAAAGCTCTAATTAATATACCTAAAGACTAAATAATAAAGGTCCCTTTATTAGATAGCTAATAGTATATTAAACTTAATTAGCCTTACTATCTAGTAGCTTATAAGAATAAAAAGTTTATTAACTAAGTTTATAATAGCCTTTAAGAAGAGGAATAAATAAATTTTACTAATAATATCTATCCTTTTATAATTTTAGTTTTTATAGTTTAATAAAATATTTATAAAGTAGAGAAGGGATATATAATAGTAGACCTTTAACTACTAAATAAGTAGGTAATCCTTAATAACTATTTATTATTATTATAAAAGGATATTATTAATTTTCTTTATAATAAGCTATTTATTATAATTATTAATATTATTACTTTCTTCTTTTAATTTCTAATATATCTTACTTATTAAGATTAATTTATAATTATAAGTTATTATAATTTAGAATATTTTTAAATTACTTTAATAAGATTTTAAAACTTACCTATTTATACTTAATACTTTATAGATTATTTACTATATAAGTTCTAAGACTTCTATTATACTTTTATTAATAATTTAGTAATCTTTTTTAATACCTTTAAAGAGTATATATAATACTTTAAGTAAATACTAAATTTATTTAATTAATATAAAGTTTTCTTTTTATTAACTAAGTTTTATATAAGATACCCCTTATAGTTAAACTACTTAAATTCTATATTAATATCCTTAGTTAAACTACTATTAAGGAATATATTAAAGCCTTTTATAAGATAAAGTTTCTTATCTTACTTAAAGACCTTAAGACCTATCTTAGTACTATTAGTTTTCTTTATATAATAATCCTATATTATACCTAACTTTCTAAAGCTCTATAGTACTAAAAGATTATACTATTAGTTAAAAGTTATAAGACTAACTAACTTATTAATAATAATAAGGGTAAGTACTAGGCTTTTATATATTATATATATTATAACCCTATATTAGAGGAGATTAAAAGCTTTAAGGATCTTTAGAAGTATATTTATAAAAAGCTTTAGATTTATTATATAAATCTTTATAAGTAGCTCTTTCTCTAAGTTAATAGTTACCTTTAATATAGTTTTAAAGTAATAATATTCTAACTTAAGCTAAACTTTACTTAGGAATTAAATAAATATATTTCTACCTATATTATTCTTCTTATTACCTTTTTAAATTATTACCTAACTAAAGTTAAAGCTAATTATAGGTCTTTAAAGTAGAAAGTTACTTACCTTATTTAGGTAATAAAGTAGTTATATATACTAATCCTCTCTAATTACTACTAGCTAACTATAGTCTTTATTAATTATAATATTATATAAGGTATTATAAATAATACTTATCTTAGTATTTTATTTATAAATTATATTAATTAGTATTTAATTAATATATTTATCTATTTTATAGAGTATTAGTTTAATATTTATTATCTTACTAGTTACTTTAACTTTATATTAAATACCCTATCTTAATTAGTTATAAATAATAATAATAATACTTATTAGTAGGAAGGTCTTAATACTTTAAATATAACTTTAAATAACCTTTATAAGTATTTTTAATAAGATATAAATAATAATAATAATTTAGTCTTATACCTCTTTAAAGTAGTTATATTTATAACTATATATACTTATTTTACTAAAGAATATAAGGTAGATCTTATTTACATTAAAATAATTAAATCCCTAGTTATATCTAATTTAGTTAGTTATAAATTAGCTACTTATTAGTATAATAGGAATATTATTTTTACTTCTAAGCCTAGCTATTATTTTATTTTATATAATTAGCTTCTATATAATATTAATTAGGAGAATATTAAATAATTAGTTATATTATATCTACTAATAATAAAATTCTTATATAATACTTATAATAATAAGTACTATTTTAGTAGAAATTAAATAATATATATTTTAGATAAAATATATTTAGTAAAGGAAGTATTACTTTATAATTACCTATTTATATTATTATTATTAGTATAGTATTTAAAAAAAGAATAATTAGTAACTAATTAGTAATCTTTAACTAATTTAAGTATTAGAGGAACTAATATATATAATATTTTTAAACTTTATTATAGGTCTTCTTAAAATACTATTAGCTAATATACTATAATAATTAAAGGGCTTTAAAACCTTTAATTTACTTATATTTATTATATATAAGACCTCTAAGTATATATTATTAATTTCTAATTATATAATCTACTTAGTTAAGTAATAAGG